>QFDW01000071.1:8805-19962 GCA_003315895.1 Lactifluus rugatus | reverse complement strand
CTAGGGCGCACACTCAAAGAACTTCAAGTTGCCTCTGAGGACGATTCATATGATGATGAAGGGGAGGACGTTGTTGACATGGAGCATGCCTTTGGACGGAAACCCGTTCCCAAGCCATTGGAAAGGAGTCAAAGCTCTTCCGCGGTGTACAGTAATCCGTCGCAAACGTCCGAGTCGAGCTTGGAGGCACTGCCACGAGCCGGTACAGAGAGCACGGTATCACCCCCGTCATGGCGTACGCAGCCCAGCAGCAGTACGACAAACCTCCCGTCACCTCTCCTATCGGCTCCCGGCTCAGACGGCGCTGGCTTACTGGACGACGAAGGTGACAACTTATTCATGTAATCATGTAGTTTGTCATTATCTAACAGCGACGTGGAACTCACAGATACGGCGGCTACCTCGTCGTCGAATCCAAAGGCTCCTGCCGGAGCTGCAGACAAACTCCTTCGCGTGCTAGGCGAAGCCCCAACACATATCATAGACCAACTTACCGCGAAAACGAAGCCTTGGTATCTCCGACCGAATTACTCGGAGATCGAGATTCAGATTGAACCAGACGGTAAAGTGCGTGCGGGGACAGTTCCTGCGCTTGTGGAACGCTTGACCGCACATGAACACTTTGGTGAGGCTTACGGCAATGTTTTTGATTGGTGGCGTTGACTGATCACGACTTTTAGACACATCATTCACCAAAACATTTTTGCTAACTTACAAGTCATTCACGGGTGTGGAAATGCTGTTTAATCTCTTAAAGGAGCGATTTTGGATCAAGCCCCCAGAAAATTTGACGCCGTCAGAGCTCGAGGACTGGATAAAGCACAAGCAACATATCATTCGGATGCGGTATGTTTGCCGTGTATAACTCCATGTTCATATGTCTCATTTGTCCAACTCAGGGTTCTCAACACATTCAAGACTATGATCACGGACGAGGATGCCCTGGTCGAAGAAGATCTCTTTATTCTTGACAAGATGAAAGAGATGGTGTCTGATCCTGAAGTTACTCCCGCAGGTGCAGCCAAGCAACTTTTGGTCCTCATTGAGCGCGCAGTAGGTCGTACATTCATCGTAAGAATGAAAAGTGTTCATGTTCTATTACAGCAAAAAGGCGAGAGTCGCACGAAGACGACCATGTCACTCGATCCACAGCCTCTTTCGATTGTACCCAAAGCGTCTAAGAAACTCAAGTTGATCGACTTCGACCCCCTTGAGGTAGCACGGCAATTGACCATGATCGAGTGTCAGTTGTACATGAAGATCCGACCCTCTGAATGCCTCATGCGTTCACGAGAGCAGAAGAGTGACAACAACGACAACATCGCAGCAATCATTGTGACCACTAATAAGGTACAGTCAGCATGGTTCACATGCGGATGTCCTCTGCATCTCAATTTCTTCCCCTCTAGATCGCTCATTGGGTAGCCGACACAGTACTTAGTAGAGAGGATTCGAGGAAACGGATGGCCATCGTAAAACAATTTATCAGCATTGCGGACGTGAGTGGACAAGCGTTGTTTCTTATATTTGCATGGGTAAACCCCACTCTCAGCGGTGTCGTGATATCAAGAACTTCTCAAGCATGATTGCCATCGTTTCCGGCCTGAATTCACCCCCCATCCGTCGATTGAAGCGAACCTGGGAGCAGATCAATCAGAGATTCATAACGATGCTGGGAGTTTGCGAAATGACGATCGACTCGCACAAGAATTTCAGCAACTATCGGTCATCATTACAACGGATCACGCCCCCTTGTGTCCCTTTCATCGGTATCTGTCATTTTGTGCACATCCATATCATCAATGTCATCACTTACCGTCTGTGGCAGGACTCTACCTAACAACGTTGACATTCATTCAAGATGGCGCGCCCAACAATATCGGACCACTCGTCAACTTCCGGAAGCGACAGAAAGCCGCAGAAGTCATCGAAGAGATCCAGAAATGGCAGTCCAAGCCATTCAACTTTTCTAAAGTTGATCTCATCCATGACTACATTATGGATTGCCTGAACAAGTTCAATAATCGGCCGGACGTCAGCGACGAGTTCTGGAACCTCTCCCTGGAGCGCGAGCCTCGGGAACGAGAGGACGAGAAGATGGCGCGACTGCTACAAGAGACTGGTTTCCTATAACATCTCATCTATATTGATGATAATACCTTCGACTGCTAAGGGGGCCCAGTCAATTGTGACTTACAGTGTTCTCGTGGAATTTATGTATCATGTATTGTATTCGTCCTCTTCCCTCTTGTTATGTGCTATTTTCTATTCCCCTCTTTCCGACTCTTCCCTCCCCTCCCTCTTCTTCCTTCCTATCCCTTGCATATGTATTCGTGTGTGTGTTTGTGTGTGTTTGTGATAGCAACTATAGAATATGGATGAAGCTGTTATACTAACGTGGACCCCTCACCCGTTCACCTTGAATTTCTCACTCAAATCTTGCTCAATCACCACAAAATTTACCCTATGCCTTCTAGTACCACCTGTTACCACATTTCATGTTCTTTTGTGGTAAAAATCGTGTTGCGTAGCGAAATGGCAAGACTGTGGTTTGTCACACTTGCCGAACGATGCCGGATCAAAAATGGCAAGTAATGATTAGATAATGCCATAGCAGTGCTGAGCCCGCACTGAGCAGGCCAGCGGAGTCTCAATTATAGGCCGTGACGGTGCGTGACTGCACGGTTTGAGGGGTCCGATCGGGTGAGGGGTCCATGTTAGTATACAGTATGACTCACACGAAAACAGGCACACGAAGCAAGCGCTACGCCACGCTCATTTTGGGTGGTACAATTTGAACTCGTGGCGCGTCCTTAATAATAGACCACAACCACGTCTACCAGCCACCAACTCTCACCCAGCTTCGCTCGAAGTTCCCTCAAATGACATGTTACTGAAACCTGATGAAGACAGGTCGTTCTTCGATCGCGAGCGGGACAAATTAGCGGGTGAGATTGCAACCGTGCGTAACCACGTCTTTTTTTCGTCATTTTTGGTTCTTTCCTACGAGTTATTCCCCTCGCCCCCCCTTTTTTTCATCATGTCACTTCAAGTCGTTCTAAAACAATGATCGATATCAGGGTTTTGAGGAACTTCTGTCGACTAGCAATATCCTGAACCGCAAACTCGAAGAGGTGCTCGGAATGACGCGAGAATACGACACTATCGCCGGACTCTGGGGGCGTTTTCACGAGCTGATGAAGGGACAAAGAGATGTTGTGTCATTAGAGGAGCAGCCTCTTGGTCTACCAGGAACAGGAGGGCACGTCGTGTCGTCAAAACAGGGAGGCGGGAAGTGAAATGTATACAGTAAGGAGACAAATGTCAACGGGCAATTACTCAATTCAACCAGCCAGGGAAGTCAGGTATCCGGGAGTACGGGACCAGACAGTGCGTACGCATACACATGTAGGGAGAATGTCTGGAAAGAAGCGGCTCTTAAGCCATTCATGTGTCTTGCGCCCATGTGGCTACCCAGGAGAAGCCATTAAATTCAGCCTGATCGCGGGCAGTTAATTGGCCATGCACAGGCGTCAGCGTTGGCTGTTCTTTGGTAAATTCCTCGTCGAAATTGCTAGTATCTGCGCTCCCGTTCTACCAACCTTCGCGTCAACGACGGATAATAGCAGGGAAGAAATGAGGCATACGATAGTTGGGAAGTACGGAGGAGGGACACGCTTGTTAAAGATATCGTCAAAACTGACGTCTTTAAAGAAGGGATGCCTCTTGATCTCTTCTGCGTCGCTCTTGCCCGATCCAAGGCGACGAGCAGGGTCCCTCGTTAAGAGCTACAAAGATATGAAAACGTGTACACAACAAGAGTCAGATAGGGCTAACCTTCTGCAGGATAGAAACAGCGTCGCGGGGCATGGTGATCGGATACAGAGGTTCATCCTCCAGAATAGCGTCGAAAATCTCATCTTCATCATCTCCACGGAAAGGGGACTGGCCGAGTAACATCTCGTATGTCAATACCCCGAATGCCCACCAATCAACAGCGCGGCCATAGCGTTGTTCAAGGAGAATCTCATTATATGGACATCAGTTTCTCGGAATTTGTATCCTAAATTGGCAGATACATACCTCGGGTGCCATGAACTCTGGTGTACCGCAGAACGTGCCGGTTGTAGACCCATACCACATATCTTCCTTACATAGACCATAATCAGCAACCTTCACGTGTCCATCAAGTGTCAGCAAGATGTTATCAAGCTTCAGGTCACTGCACCCATCATCAGCATGTATATCCGTGGTTTCGCGGAATGGGCACACCGATAGATGATTCCATTGGCATGGAAGTACTCCAACGCCAACAAAACTTCTGACGCGTAAAACTTGGCTTGACGGAGAGAGAACTGCTTCCGCTGGATGTGTAACATCAAATCACCTCCACTCACGTACTCCATGACAAAGTAGACGCGAGTCTCAGTCTGGAAGCACGAATGAAGCCCCAGTAGGAATGGGTGACGCTCCCTCGCCGCAGCCAGGAAAACTCGCTTTTCCGACCGAGTACTATGGGATAGAGGTCAGAACAGTGATCTTAGTGGACAAATACAGCAGAAGACCGACCTCTCAACTTCGTCATTATCAATGATAAACTCCTTTTTCAGCACCTTAATAGCGTACAAGTTGTTCGTTGTCTTCTCCTCAGCTAACATCACCTTCCCGAAATTGCCCTTTCCAAGCACAGCCAAGAAATTGAAATCATCTAGGCCAACTTTCCGCTTCTTCGTTACCTGCTGTTGCTGTTGCGGTTGCTGCGGTTGCGGCGGCGATCGCCATTGTGTGGTCGCCTGTTGTTGCGGTGGCTGCTGGGATGACGGAAGACTACTGCGGTGTTGTGGTGGAATCGCACCCGTAGGAACAGGCGAGTAAGACTTGGGCGGGACGCTCGGCGGAAGGGCTTGCTGTTGTGGCTGAGGTGTCATGCGACCTTGAAGGGGGACACCATCTGGCATTGGAGCAGCGGGAGTCGGCTGATCGTAGCCTGGTGGAGGCACACGTACTCCAAGGGGAACAATTGGTTCATTGGGGAAGGCGGGGGCCACAGCCGGACGAGCGCCAACAGGTGGAGGCATACCTCCCGATGGATGGGAGACAGGGAAACCCCCGGGAAGAGGTTGTTGTTGTTGCCGTCTATCGATGGAAGGCTGCTGCGGATAATGTCGCTGTTGTGGAGGTACCTCAGGGAGCGTTGGCTCGGCACCTGTGATGCGCAGGCGTTCTATCTCCTGTGTCACGCTTCCCGTCTGATCTGGGGACGGAGAATAGGCAGGGGGTGGCTGCATTCGTGAGGCTTGGCTAGCCGCAGCAGCCCGAGTCCCTCGTGCACGATTGATGTCGCGCCAGTCGCGCAGGAGCTGATTGGCAGTTTCCATTGACATACCACAAAAGTCGGGAACAAGATGTGCACAATTTGCGTGGCAAGTGATGTCGCATTCAGTGCAACGACGCGCATTCTTGCGCCCGAAGGGGAGCATATATCCGCAGTGACAGCACCAGTTAGTTCCAATGTTGGTTACGGGCTCGAAGCGGTGAGGAATGCGATGATTGATTTTCTCTTCGTCGCCGTCCTGAAATATGTGAGCCAAAACCCTTAGAGAAGAAAGCTGCGATACTGACTCCGGAAGTAGATTTCGAAATACACTTTGTAACAACCTTCTCGAAACATTTCTTGTGGCATGTGTACCGGCAGTCCTCACATTGATATCCGGCTGCGTTGAGCAAGAACTCGCTGCAAAAAGCGCAGAGAAGTAGTTGATAGAACTGCTTTTGAACGAATTTATGGCCGTTCATCTCATGAACCTCATCCTTGCGCTTGCGGACGGCACCCTGTCGGCCAAGTCCTCCAGGTCCATCAAGAGGGCGCTTTCGCACATTCTCTTTGACTAAGAGGGGTGAGAAGGATCAGAATCGATACTAAATGATACAGGAGGCCGTACCGAAATTCAGTTTCAAAGCGATAGCGCCGACAGGCTCGAGGGCAAACCAAGCCTCAATCCCATCCGACTGGCCACCATATCCGGCACCAGGGAAACCAGGCTGAGTCAGGCCACCAGAATTAAACGGAGGTTGATAATCGCCCGACCCGGATGAGTGGTGCCCTGCTTGTGGCATGCCAGGAATGTTGTTCATGTCACCGGCGGTGACCCATCCGCCTTGGCCGGTCTCCTGGTTAACTCTTTGGCGACGGAGCGCATCCACGAGGTCCTGGATCTTAAGCCACAAAAGTGCGATGGGGACTGGATGTGGTTCGCTGGTTTGCTTGTCGTACACGGCAAGCTCGACTTCGTTTGCTTTGTCGACGGTTATCTCGAATTCTTCATTCCAACGATCGGTACGGGAAGGATGGGTGCGCGCTCTCTGAGTGCCTTCTACTTTGAGGGATACGTATGTATCCACGACCTGTTTCGACGCGGAACGAGACCGACCAGATGTGATAACAGGTGCGTGTTCCAATTCACGCGCTCCCTTGATGGTTACTTGGAGTTTCCCAGATAAGTTCTTGGGGCGCATACCACTCTTTGCGTCGCCTTCGGCTGCAGGATCGACTGCATATATCATAAGGCAAGCGTCTGTGAATATATTGAGATGGACTTACCGGCCTCTTCATCTTCATCGGCTGCGTCAAGGACGTGCAATGTCTTGTAACGCTTAAGGGCTGTCTGCAAGAGTTGAATTTTCTTTTCACTCTCCACGCGTTTTCCTTCGGCGTCTGCACGGGATTTCTTGTCTCCATCGGCTTGATACAGCTTAACCATCTTCTCAATTCCCTTCTTGTACTGCATCTCCACTTGGAGCTTAAATTCGAGCTGATGAAGCATACGAGCAATCTTCAAGGGGGAATGAGGAGTATCGGCTTTGATAAGATCCAGCTTTGTAAGATTTTTGGTCTTGGCAGAAGGCCCACCATCGTGGTAAGAGTTAGGAACCTCGGGAGAGTACCGTGCTCCGGGGGGATCACTATATTGGGGAGACCGATCTTTGCCACCCGGTTGGAATGGTCGAAAAGTAGGGGATGAGTTGGGTGGTTGGGGATTTCCTACAGATCTTGAAGGATCAGAAAGTTGCATCTTGCGAGCCTGAAGCTCGCGAAGGGTATCTTCGAAATAGGAGAGGGAGCGTTCCGCTTCCTTGATCTTGGCATCATTCCGACGGAGAACGTCTTGATTTGTTGTTGCCAGACGGAGGAGCTGGGATGCCTCTAGTACCTTCCTCTCGGTCTGGATACGCTTGTAAACGTCCTGGATTTTCTGATCCAAGTCTTGAGACTAGGCAAACATATGATATTTGTTAGGGATAGCAATCAACGTTGTAAAAACGGGCACATACAGCCATATCAAAATAGTGTGCGCCGCTACGAGGCGGGCTTGTGATGATGGAAGTAAGATACAGAGGTAGTTAACAGGGTGATGAGATGGGCCCTCCTTTTGCTGTGCTGAGCTGAGCTGATTTCTTGGGCAGCGAAACACAAAGCTTATTAGATAAGCGCCCTCCTACACAGCCCATGATGAACGTTGGCAACAGAATTTTGGTCAATGAACCAGGCTTTGAAATCTCTGTATTCTCCACGCATACATTGGACCAAGACGATGCGGAAATTACTCTGCCTAGTGTCATTGATTCTCAACTCATTAGCTGCATACACTTCACCTTCTCTGGTGCTGTCGATCATCTTACATCGATCCCGCCAGCAGACATGCTCCGGTCATCCGCCGTGCAATCCTTCCTTCGCTATCTCACAATCGCACGTTTACCTTTAGTACACGAACTTTTTCCCCCAAATCTTAACTGATTCTGCGTTTAAAGAACAAAGACCATCTCGGTATCACCGATATCTCCAAGGTGATCCTTGATGACTCTGGCGTCCCCAAAGGTTTGTGAATGCTTTTTCTCCACTCCTCTCGGCACGGACTCACTCTAGTTCAGTATCTGTGACTCCTTCTCGATGCTATAACTTTAAAGCGGATGCTCACGTTTTATCAATACACCTCGCGTACAATTGGAAGTCCTTGTCGCAGTTCTTTGCTGGTATATAGTCCGTTCTTCGTGCGAGCGACTGACCCATACTTCGCTTCGTCAAGGCCTCTCCATCTTCTCGCCGCAGATGCTTCTTCCCCTTCAGCCTGCCTTGAATAAACTTGTCTGCAAGTTATTTTCTAACCATGTCGTAGGGTTCGGTTTCAATAGCTTGCGAATGTGGATTCGTATTTGATCCGTGGCTTTTAGCCGCTATCCCTGGTTATTCGGGCCCCTGGAGGCGGTATGTTTCATATATAATCGAATACATTCTTGCTTGTCTGGAATCCGCTGCGTAGAAACTTAGTTTAGAACACCACTGGTTTCCTTCACTCGTTCGGTCATTGCTGATGGTAATGGCCCGGTCTGACAACCAGGAATTTCGAAACAAGACCCAAGCACTTGTGAAAGTAGAGGATCCCGCCTCTTCTATATGGACAGAAACTGATTACTGTCCACAGAAAATACAAAACCAGATTTCGGCTTACAAGGAGGTTATAAATGATACTTATGGCTGTCACTTTTCGCAGTCTGAGCCACGGGCAGAGAGAAGTGACAAGGATACCCTTATATTGGCTTTAGAGCTTGTAATGAAGATCACAGCTCGTGCTCCTCCTTTCAAGGTGCGTTTTTTTAGTCAAGAGCAGCCGTCTGCGGGTGTCACGCCATGACAGGGTGCATGCCTTCCCGTGACTAAGACTCAGTCTTCTTTGAATAATGAGATTCTGGATCTTCCTGAACTTGCACCCGATGACCCTTCTCAAGACTTCTGTGGTGATATGCTCTTCTGGGACGACTCCTTGCCCCTTACGCGTTGCTTCTCAAACACCTGGGCCCAATCACCTGAAGAGTGGATTTGGTCAGTTGACTCGGAAGACGATATGACTGTCGACGATGAGCTCGATCCAGCTTGCCAAGTGCACCCGGCCGAGGTTGCCGGGCTTTTCGTCCCAGACATCTCGCAGATCAATCAATCAAATTGGGATTCTGGTGTTAGTGACGAGGATAATGACGAATTTATGTCTTACGTGTCACTGACTCTGGAGAGTGATCCGTGCGTGTGGATGGTCGGTCTTGCCTGGTTGTGACACCGTTCATGAACGCTCATCACTTCTTGTAGCCGAACCTATCTTGTGCACCCCCTCATGAAAATTTCATCGCCCTTGATCATAATCTGGATGCACCACCTGATCTTGGTGTGTTGAACGAAGACGGGGATTCTTTGCTACTCGCCTTCGATTGAGATGCTCGAAAGATCATGGGGCTTCTTTCCATCAGACTTGGCTTTCCGCAGGGCCTAGAAGAATCTCTGCAGTGGTGGCGTGTGCCAGACCCGAAGTATTGTATGTGTGTGTATGTGTTTGTAATACTGGCTAAGAGGTCGGCCGAGAGTCGGCTCGACTCGTCTATAGAATAAATTTCAATTTTTTTTGTTGTTGTGTTTCGCTTCGAGGTAACTCCGGCAACGACCGAAGCAATTCAAACTCCAACTAAAGGAAGCGCCACTAAGCTGGAGTAACATCTTCTCGTCCTCCATTATTATTATCCTTCCGTTCCATTAAAAACTAAAACTAGTTTTCATTGCTTTACATCCCACAGCGGCAGAGCTCTATTTGCTCTCTCCCATTCATCTGGTCTCAATTCGTGTGCTTTTCCAACTATGCATCCGGCAAAGCTCAAGAAGGTTGATATCAGCGTACGTATCCTGGTTTCCACCCGTACTTGTCGCTATGTTCTTCAGCACGCCGTTATCCCTTCCTCATTTCTCTTTGAATCTTGCTAATCACGTTGATCTACCATTTTACAGAAGTTGACTGAGGAGGAGCAGAAGCTCTTCCGTCTGTATGGCAAACTCCCGACCCATAAGAATATTCTCACCAAGATGCAGAAGGTGCGGGTCAAACCCCATCATCCTCTCCTCTCTCTATGTCTGAACGTCGCATTTTGCACATCAGGACCGCAAGTACTTCGATTCTGGTGATTACGCTCTCTCCAAAGCCGGTGTCGGTCCGCAGAATGCCGTGGGTACGGCAATTCCGAATCCGGAGAAGTACACACCTCCCGTGTTTCCTCTTGTATCTGATTTAACGTCGGGTCATAGCATCCCCCATGCCTCTCCACATGCTACTCACCAGACACTATCTAGTTCGCCCGTCAACTCGACTACCAGTCCTGTCCGCGAGTGTGCGCTCGCACAAAGTGAGACGTCTCCACCTGATGATCGCGAGCCTCCAGCGGAGTCTACTACAGCCCCTGTCGCTACCTCCGCACAAGAATGAGCAGCACGTGAGCTAGTGACCTGCCTAATGGGTTTTGCAAGGCATCCACAATCGCGTCTTCCTTTCCGTTGTACTGTTTCCTCACGTGTATTGCTTACGATAATGCATCTCAGTCTCGGCATCTGCAACCCACTGGTGACATCCTTCGCGCTTCCATCCTCTCTATGTTCTGCGTCGTCCTACCAAGCCTTCGCTAATGATGGGCGCACGACTACTGCGCTTGTTCACGTAAAACCCTGTTCCTGCGGCCTATGTCGTCGTTGTACCATTGTATCCGCGCGCTTCGTATGCATATCCATTTGCGACCGGATTGTATCTATCCTCTACTTGTCCCGTATATACACAGTAAAACTGTTTCAGCAAAAAACTGTACCCCGGTCGTGTGCTACAGGAAAATGTGCTGTCTTTACTGTACTAGGTGGACTGGTTTGATTCACAAACGTTCGTACAGTCAACGAAGCAGTGAAATTATGCACGTATGTACCTCTTGGACCTGGAAACGTCTTTAGTGGAAGAGCATTACTAGGGTAAAATAATCGGCTCCCTGCTGCCGTACTTCTATCCAGCTTATTACGATGCCCATCGAACTCCAAATGTTAACGGTATCAAGTTAATGCTGAAATTTTTACTGTAGATGGACCGCCGCAGACTCGGCCCTACTCAGATAGGTACAGCCGACATCGAACTTTGTCTCTGGAGTTTCGTTGCTCGCTTTCCCGTCTTGCCAATATGCATGCCTGTGTGCGCTAGGGTGTTGTGGTAGTGATGTTGCTTAGTCTGGTCACCAGCGGCGATTGCCCGGCTGCTCAGCCGGCCCGGCGGATGCGACTATGATAACAATTCTGAGTGCGTGCAGTAC
>QFDW01000070.1:0-18788 GCA_003315895.1 Lactifluus rugatus | reverse complement strand
TGTGGTCAAACGTGGGTTCAGTCTACTTGTGTTTAACCTGCGAATTCAGTCGCTGACTTGCTGACCCAGTGCAGGACATTCGGGGAATCACGTGTAGGTTTTGGAATCCTGTGTTGCCGATAACTTGTATATTTATGCTCTCCGCGTTAGATGCCGTGTGGACGCTCATCTATGTGGAGAGCCTTGTGCGTTCTCCGGAAATCAAGGATGCGTGGGGGAGTGCATCAAGGTGATCCAATTTATTAATAAAGGAGGTATTTTGACCCTTGGTGATTCGTTAGCCAATCGGGCATGAAGCTGAACACATTTGCTCAGCTCCAGTCCATATGTGCGGTCAGGTATGTCTACGACTTCAAAATGGTTCCGCGAAACGTGAACTTGAAATCAAATGTTGTTTTAGCCTTGCGATCTGGGTGGCTTGAAACTACCGAACGGGAAAATTTTTACTTGCTCTGGGACATGTCGGGTTCCAATGTGAGTGCTACCATCCCGCAAAACACGGCGCATGATAAAGCATCTCTCAGACACGAAGAGCACGTGGTGCATGCATGTGAACTCAGACTTTGCCCTCTTTCTTGTGAACTATGCAAGCGACTCTGCGGTGGAGATCACCTACATGGCTTGGACCCGGCTCAAAATCACCTCTGCGGGTGCGCTTATCGTTACCTTCCTGCGACGTTCGTTAAGTTTCGCTGTCTAGACAAGAACACTCTTGTAGTGCTTTATGTTCAGCCCCGGGCATATGTCAAATCGACACAACTCCCCAGTCAATTGAGGCTACGTTTACTGGTAGACATGAAACCTTCCAATACACGAAGGTAAGCACCCCTTTATCGCAATGAAAGCGATGTCCTTACCCTGACTTCAGTATACACAATGTATGTTTCTTAATGTTCTGTGTAAGTCTCCTAAAGTATGTTACTTCAGCTGCGAAGCGCCTCCGTTGCGTCAAGATAATCGAGCCTGGGGAAGTCGGCCACGCAGGACCTCACATTCATAGCCATGAAAAACAGCCCTTCCACTTCTGCGAAAGCCGGTAAGTTCGCAAAGACGCACTTCAAGCTTTGCTAGGTACTTATCTATTCTAGATGTGAAACTTGCGGTTATTTGTGTACACTTCCTTTAGGTTTAGTCATGATTCCCTCGTGCATTGGAACTTTGCTGATCTTATTTTAGGGCACCCTCAACAGGAGCACGAAACGCGCCATGGGTCCATGTCACGCACGAGGTGGGCTATTGATGGGCCGGATGGGACTAGCCTTGAGTTGGAAGGGCGGAAATTCTCGTCGAACGACGATGGTGCACCTATGCTATGTAATTTGGTGTGCAAGTCCATGGGGAGACATGTGCACATCGATTACTGCCGTGGCGATCCCTGCGATAATCCAGAAACACAGCATATCAACGAGAGAATGGTTCCGAATCCTGATCAACCTAAGGATTGGATTTCGCATGGTCTTCATTGGCGCCGGATGGGTACGCTCATCCTCTGAACGCATTAACTAATGTTGCCTACGCGACTCTCAGGTTTCAAAGGTAACGGGGATAACAACTCTGTCCTATCCGTATTTAATGGAAGTGTCTCCGTAGATCCGTATTCTCGTGAAGAACAAGCAAACTTCGCGAAGTGGTATGTCCGGTGTATACAAACCTAGTTGTGCTCGGGCTAACGTTACCACGATAGTGATGCTATGTGCCCAGGTAACTGTATTTTGATATGTACTCTGTGGTGGTTGTTTAACCTGCTTCTCCTAGGCCCTGAACATACCGTGGAAGTTGGCGGGGCCAACGCGCAGCCCTCACGCTGCTCGCTAGCACTATTTCATCAGCCGATGGATGCCACAAACACGCCTGCTGGACTCGGATATGTGTCGAATGATGGTCATCAATTCGCGTGTAAAAATCCCATAGTTATGCAGCAAGCATTCCATGTGTGAGTAGTTTATCTCATATCCTGCGACTGACCTGTTTACGTTTCCATAGGATCTTCGTTATTGATAGGTTCGTTTCACTGCCTTCTCCCGTATATCCCCACCAATGCCTGGGATACAGGTCTGGATCAATGTGCCAGCAGGACAAACAGCCACGTCCGAACTCAGCTGGGATCGACCGAATCACCCCCACGGCAAACGACAGGCTGGGAGTTGTCTTCTCGGCCCTATACAGCTTCTGGTTAGCTCGCCAAGCCGCAATCGATCGCAGCCCACAGCTGGGCGGGATTAGAAGGGATTCGTACAGCTTGATCTTCTTCAATCTCGATCCATCGACGTCCATCGAAAACGATTTCGCGAGTTCTCCTGACGAGTTGTTGACGTCAGCCTTACAATATGAGGCTGATGGCGGCACGGATTTCACACGCGCGCTCGAGAGAGTACACAACATTATGAATTCGCACTGGAATACTGAAAGGTGCTGCACGAAAAGTTCACACGATTCGATGATATTCTGACATGCGTCGTAGAACTCCTGTCGTGATCTTCTTGTCCGACGGCGAGGACTATGTCCGCGATGAACCGATCTACGACCTCTGTCGTAGTGCCGTGCGCCAAGGGTTTGTGTATTTGTGATGTCTTCTGATGGCTGTTAACGACCCGATCGATAGGAGGGCAGTTTCGTTCCATGCTGTCTCGTTCGGGCAGGACGCCCATTCATCCTCGCTGCGTAGAATGGCGCAGATCGCGCTAGAAGTGCAGAACAATGCACCGCAGGATCCTCTGCTCCCTGCCACTGCTAACATCCCCTCCTCTTATACCGAGGCACTGGACACGGTGAGATTGAACTCCTCCTACCTTATGGTAATTGACGTCGACTACTCTTAGGTCCGCCTCGAAGAGACGTTCCTAGGGCTTGCTGAGTCGTTGAGAAAGCCTCGTGGTTCCCTGTTCACATTCTAGTCGCTCTATCATTGCTTGGGAAGCATTGCCATGCAATGAGTAATCACGTCTCGCCCTGTCATTCTTCCTTTATTCCTGTGATCCAGATACTTGCACTCAGATTTGTGTTGTAATGGATTGATGAGTTGGACAACCGCTCATTTGATATTGTCAGCGCAGGCCACTGGGATTGTCAGTGAATGTGGCTATTGTCCGGTCGCTCTAAATCTCAGGCTGCCGTGCCGTGCTTCTTCCACATAGACATGATCCAGCGCCTCCGTAAGATCGTTTCTGAGAAGGGAATCTGCTTGTCATTACCTTCTCTAAGGCTCTCGGTTGCAGAGACATCAACGAAAACTGCGACCGACTCTTTCATCAGAATCTCATTATGTCTTCCACTGGCTAAACGAATCCCGTTTCACTACAGTATCATGCTGATTCGCGATCTACTCGTTTATCGTAATTTGCTTCCGAAGCCTGCGATCGGAATTTTTTGTGGGCTTCTCCAAGATGATATAGGGAGAGGCTGAGGGTACGGTACCGTTGTTGGTTGTTGACACTTGTTGAACCCAATTGTATCAACAGCAGATCTAGTGCGCAAGATGACCGGTGATGACCCGTGACTCGGTTGAGTCAACGGCCACCAGGTATCGGATATATATGGAAATAAGTTCCATTAGTGGAAAACTTTAGAGCTCCGACGACAGGGCCACGCGAGTGCGCCCATGTCCGAGTTGTTCTTCACGGTCGGCGCGACGTCGACCACTAACTACTACTTTCATAATGTCGGGTCGCCCTCCTGGAAAGCCTGATCTATCAGGCTATAACTATGGAGCCATCTCTTCTCTTGTTTTGACCGCAGACCGTTCTTCACTACCTCGCCGAGACAAAGAACCGGATGGCGCTCCTACATCCCTTGCTGGACGTATCGACCCACGCGAAATGGGCTCACGCGTTCAGCGTGCAGTCCCAAAAGATCTCGACAAGAAGAAAAAAAAGGCTTCTGAAAAGCAAGACTCCTCGGAACGCGCCGTTAAAAGGAGGCAAGAGGCCGCTGGCTTCGGCTATACAGACATCCTCGAGGCCACCCAAGACGTTGAAGGGCTCACATACCGTCCACGTACAGCAGAAACACGCGAGGTCTACGAACTTATCCTTTCAACCGTCCATCTGGCTCTTGGCGACCAGGCTCATGATGTCGTGCGCAGCGCCGCTGACACCGTGCTCGAGACGTTGAAGAGCGAAAATATGAAGGACTTCGACAAGAAAAAGGAAGTCGAGGACGTTCTTGGTTCCATCACAGGCGAGACCTTCTCTCAGCTTATCAGTCTGTCAAAGAAAATCACCGACTACGGCGCCGAGGATGAGACCATGGCGGACCCGGATATGGAACGCAAGGACGCCGAGATCGATGATGAGGTCGGTGTAGCAGTCGTGTTCGACGAAGAAGAGCAGGAAAGTGAAGAGGAGGAGGGTTACGAGATCAGAGACGAGTCGGACGACGATGAAGAAGGCGGTGAGGGTGACAAGGACGGTGAGGCTGCCATAGCTGAGGGTGACGATGACGGGGAAGAAGCGTTGGTTATTGGCGGTGCGTCTTCATCCAAAGCTGCTGCGAAGGCCAAAGCAGACAAGGATATCGTTTCCCCGCATTCGGTCGACGCATTTTGGGTTCAACGCCTTGTCGGAGAGGTGTATTCCGACCCCCAAACGGCTTCCGACAAAACCGCCGCTGTCCTCTCTATTCTCGGCTCCGAGTCGAACCTCCGCGATTGTGAGAACCAACTCATGGAGCTCTTTGACTACCAGTCCTTCGACGTGATTACCAAGTTCCTCAAAAACCGTGACGTTGTCGTGTGGTGCACCAAGCTTGCACGTAGCGATGCGGATGAACGTGTCAATGTTGAGGTTGCTATGCGGGAGAAGGGTCTCGGCTGGATTCTGCGCGACCTTGCTGGGGATCGGCAGGCCAAGGCCAACGCGAACGACGCCATGGACGTTGATGATCAAGCTAAAAAGACGCAGGTGCCCAAGACCGCAACACTTGCTCCGGGATCGGTCGTACAGCCGAAGAAGACTTTGGATCTGGAGAGCATGGCTTTCGCTCAAGGTGGACACTTGATGTCTAACAAGACGACCAAGCTCCCCCAAGGTTCTTTCAAGCGCGCAAAGAAGGGGTACGAGGAGATTCATGTGCCCGCCCCTAAGTCGAAGCCCGTTGCGACGGGTGAATTCGTGCCAATTACAGACTTGCCAGAATGGACGCGACAGGGTTTTCCTGGAATCAAAACTCTCAACCGGGTGCAGAGCAAGCTCTTTCCGGTGGCGTTTGGCACTCACGAACCCATTCTCCTCTGTGCCCCAACTGGTGCCGGCAAAGTATGTTCCATGATCTATGCGTGATGGCATAAGTTTAATAGTCTTACAGACAAACGTGGCCATGCTTACTATTCTCAACGAGCTTGGGAAATGGCGTGACGAATCCACAGGGTCGTTCGATCTCGACGCCTTCAAAATTGTATACGTTGCCCCCATGAAAGCCCTTGTTCAGGAGATGGTTGGTAACTTCAATTCCCGGTTAGGTCCATTCGGCATCAGAGTCGGCGAGCTTACTGGCGACTCGCAAATGACGAAACAACAAATTTCCGAAACTCAAATTATTGTGACTACGCCTGAGAAGTGGGATGTTATCACGCGCAAAAATTCCGACACGTCATATACCAACCTTGTTCGCCTGCTCATCATCGATGAAATTCATCTTCTTCATGATGAACGTGGTCCAGTCCTTGAGAGTATTGTCGCGCGGACCATCCGTCGAATGGAGCAAACCTCAGATTATGTTCGTCTCGTGGGCCTGTCGGCTACATTACCAAATTATCAGGATGTCGCAACTTTCCTCCGCGTTGATCAATCTAAGGGTCTGTTCTACTTCGATGCTTCTTATCGACCTTGCCCACTGCAGCAACAATTCATCGGTGTCACGGAGAAGAAGGCAATTAAGCGGTACCAAGTGATGAATGAAGTCTGTTACGAGAAGGTGCTCGACCAAGCTGGCAAGAACCAGACGCTCGTATTCGTCCACTCGCGCAAGGAGACAGCGAAAACGGCCAAGTTTATTCGCGATATGGCCATCGAGAAAGAGACAATCACCCAGTTTGTCAAGCCCGACTCAGCTGTGCGCGAAATCTTAACCGAAGAGGCAAACAACGTCAAGGATGGAAACCTTCGAGACTTGCTTCCCTTCGGCTTCGCGATTCATCACGCAGGTATGACCCGCGAGGACCGTGGACTTGTCGAAGAGCTCTTTGCAGACGGGTCAATTCAAGTATTAGTCTGTACCGCAACCCTCGCGTGGGGTGTGAACTTGCCGGCGCACGCGGTAATCATCAAGGGCACGCAAATATACAACCCTGAGAAGGGCCGATGGGTCGAATTGTCAAGCCAGGACGTACTACAAATGCTCGGCCGCGCTGGGCGGCCGCAGTTCGATACCTATGGCGAGGGTGTAATCATCACGAACCACGCGGAACTGCAGTACTATCTGAGCCTTTTAAACCAGCAACTTCCTATCGAGTCACAGTTTGTGTCGAAGCTTGCGGATAATCTCAACGCGGAGATCGTGCTGGGCACGATTCGGAATCGTGACGAGGCAGTGCAATGGCTCGGATATACGTATTAGTCCGTCCTTTGTTTGACTTTCCCTGAAAAAGTACTGACATATCGCTTTGTTAGTTATGTCCGAACGCTCAAGGCACCATCACTGTACAGCGTCAGTGCGGACTACCAGGAAGATGACCCTGGTCTTGTACAAAAGCGCGCCGATATCATTCACTCTGCGGCTGCGTTGCTTGAGAAGTGTAACCTTATCAAGTACGAGCGCGCGTCTGGCCGCTTCCAGAGCACTGAGCTAGGCCGGATCGCGTCCCACTATTACGTTACCTACAACTCGATGTCTGTATATAACCAGCACCTCCGGCCGACCATGTCGCAGCTGGAGTTGTTCCGTGTGTTCGCTCTCTCCAACGAGTTCAAGCTCATTCCCGTGCGTCAAGAGGTACGTAGTTAGTTCCCCAGCTGTGATAGTAATCTAAACAATGGTTTTGTCAATTTAACAGGAGAAACTGGAGCTTGGTAAATTGATCGAACGTGTTCCCATTCCGGTCAAAGAGAGTGTCGAGGAACCCGCAGCGAAGATCAACGTTCTGCTGCAAGCCTATATCTCTCAACTCAAACTCGAAGGTAAATTAATGCTGTACATTGGATGTCTCTTCTCTTCTCGCTCATCTCTGTTCCCTAGGCTTTGCACTTGTTGCGGATATGGTGTTCGTTCAGCAGTCGGCAGGGCGGTAGGCTATTCAAAACACCATGAGTTCCTGATCGTGTATTCTGATGTTCTTTGTAGCATTCTCCGGGCCATTTACGAGATCTGTCTCAAGCGTGGTTGGGCTGTTCCCACACGGGCGGCGCTTGATATGTGCAAGATGGTTGAGAAGCGAATGTTCGCATCACTACTCCTCACAAGCTTGTCTGCGTCCTTAAATTTACACCTGCAGGTGGAGTTCCATGACGCCTGTACGACAATTCAGGGGTGTGCCTCCTGAGATCATCCGGAAGGCTGAAGGGAAACAATTCGTAAGTATTCTTAAGCTCTTGTTGGGACTCGGTACTTATTCCACCAATTTAGCCTTGGTACAGATACTTCGACTTGGTAGGCTTTGTTTATTTCTAGATAATTCGGCTTTGCTCATGTTGGCCAAGACACCTCCCGAAATAGGAGAGTTGTTGGGCATTCCAAATGCGGGTCGGCTTGTTCACCGCCTAGTTCACAACTTCCCGAAGCTCCAGTGAGTAGTAATCAATCATTATGTTTGCGAGTTGTCCTTACCTCCCATTCTAGATTACAAGCTCAAGTTCAACCGATTACCCGTGGGCTTCTCCGAATTGACTTGTCCATCGTCCCAGATTTTCGCTGGGATGAGAAGATTCATGGAACAGCAGAAACGTTCATCATCATGGTTGAAGACGTCGATGGCGAGATAATCCTCTTCAGTGATTCGTTTGTCCTTCGTCAACGCTATGCTGAGGACGAGCACAACGTGACCATCACAGTCCCCATGTCCGAACCCGTCCCTCCCAACTACTATATTAGTGTCATCGCAGACCGCTGGCTACACGCCGAGACTCGCCTCCCTATCTCCTTTAAACATCTCATCCTTCCCGAAAAATTCCCGCCACCGACCGCTCTCCTTGACCTCCAACCTCTTCCCCTGTCGGCACTCCACAATAAAGAGTTTGAGGCTATCTACTCCTCAAGCTTAAGGACTTTTAACAAGATCCAGACCCAGGTCTTCCAAGCCCTCTACACATCTGATGAGAACATCTTCATCGGGGCCCCAACTGGCAGTGGGAAGACTATTTGTGCTGAGTTTGCGCTTTTGCGTCTTTGGAGCCAGGCCGAACAGCCTCGCGCAGTATGCATCGAGCCTTTCCCGGAAATGGTTGAGCAGCGCGCAGCGGAATGGCGCAAGAAGTTCGGACAGCTCCAGGGAGGCAAGGAAATCGTAGCTTTGACTGGAGAGACTAGTGGGGACCTCCGTCTGCTCGAGAAGGGTGACGTTATTGTTTGCACTCCCTCTCAGGTAGGTTCAGCCTGCTGGACCTCGACGGGGCGCTTCTGATAAAGTTACAGTGGGACGTCCTTTCCAGACGATGGCGGCAACGGAAGAACGTGCAGAACATCGGTCTGTTGATCGCTGACGAGGTTCAACAAGTTGGTGGCGAGGTCGGACCCACCTATGAGGTCGTCATCTCGCGAACACGATACGTCTCTGCACAAACCGAGGTGAAAACCCGCATCGTTGCTTGCGGGGTGTCACTCGCCAACGCCCGAGACTTGGGAGAGTGGATTGGCGCATCGTCGCATACCATCTTCAACTTCCCCCCAAGGTCAGCCTACCACTCATCAATGCCTGTTTTAGCTACTCAACCAAGTTTGCTGTAGTGCTCGTCCCCTAGACATGGATATCCATATACAGAGCTTCGGTATACCTCACTTCCCATCCCTCATGATCGCCATGTCGAAGCCAGCGTATCTGGCTATAGCAGAATACTCCCCAGCGAGGCCAGTTATTATCTTTGTTCCTGGACGCCAACAATGCCGTTTGACAGCTGAAGACCTTCTCATTCACTGTGCTGCTGACGATGACGAGGATCGATTTCTCAACGCGGAGCTATCTGATATCCAACCGCATCTCGATCACGTTAGCGACAGAAATCTAGCTGAAACTTTGAAACATGGTATCGGTATCTATCATGAAGCACTGAGTAAGCAGGATAAGCGTATCGTCGAGCGCCTCTTCCAGTCTGGAGCAATCCAGGTTCTTATCGCGTCAAAGGTCCGTCGTTTCTCTTTAGCCCATGTGTAATGCCGACCCAACGGCAATAACAGGACTCGGCCTGGAGTCTCCCTGTTGCCAGTTATCTTGTGATAATTATGGGGGTTCAATCATACGAGGGCAAGGAACACCGCTACGTCGACTATCCTGTTATGGACGTCCTGCAGATGATGGGCCGTGCTTGTCGCCCATTAGAGGATGAGCGTAGCCGATGTGTCTTGATGTGCCAGCAAATACGGAAGGAATTCTATAAGAAATTCCTTGCGGAGGGCCTCCCTATTGAATCGCACCTGCCGACACATCTTCTACACGACTACTTCTTGGCTGAGATCGCAGTTAAGACAATCGAAAATAAGCAGGACGCCATGGTATTGTTGTTTGGTTTTCACTGTTTTGCCCCTGCTTACCACAATTACAGGACATCTTAACGTGGACTTACTTTTATCGCCGGATGACACAAAATCCCAATTACTACAACCTGCACAACGTCAGCCATCAGCACCTCTCTGACCACTTATCAGAACTGGTCGAAAATACGCTGAATGATTTAGTGAACTCAAAGTGTATTGCTATCGGTGAGTTTGTGCCTTGTGGTTAGTCTTGCCACTGTCCTGATCGTATTCTCGCAGAGGACGAAATGGATGTCTCACCCCTCAACCTTGGTATGATAGCAGCATACTACAATATCTCATGTCAGTCTCGCTTCCCTTACCGTCTCCTTGCGATAGTAAACCTTATATTCTTAGATGTGACCGTTGAGGTCTATACGCTCTCGCTAAAGGAACGTACAAAACTTAAGGGTCTTCTTGAAGTCGTTTCATCATCTGCAGAATTTGAGACCATTCCTATTCGCCGGCACGAGGAGAGCCTACTGCGTCGCATATACGATCGCGTGCCTGTCAAGCTTGACCAGGCCAACTTTGAAGTGCCTCACTTCAAGACCTTCCTTCTTCTCCAGGCCCACTTCTCACGCCTTCAGCTACCTCCAGACCTTGTGGCCGACCAGGCGCTGGTACTAGAAAAAATCACGAACCTCCTCTCTGCCTGTGTCGACGTCATGTCCTCCAACGCTTGGCTCAACGCACTTGGTGCCATGGATCTCTCGCAGATGTGCGTGCAAGCAGTGTGGGATAGAGACTCACCATTACGTCAGATCCCCCATTTTGAGCCCGATGTAAGTCGAACGGTGGGATAATAGGTTTCGCGACACTTAAAGACGCTCTACAGGTCATCAAGCGTTGCAATGACGCGGGCATCAACTCAGTGTATGATATCATGGAAATGGAGGACTCTCAGCGCAATGAGCTTCTCCAGATGGACAGCAGGCAGATGTATGCAATGAAAGTCTTCCAAGTACCAGCATACTGATTGCCTCTATCCAGGCGGGATGTTGCGGCTTTCGTGAACTCGTATCCCACGCTCGATGTCTCACATGAATTCGTTAAGGGAGAATATACTTCTAGCACACCGATCGTGTTACAGGTCTCTCTTAGTCGCGATGCAGATGAAGATGAAGGCGAGGGGGATGTTTCCGTCGTCGCACCATATTTCCCGGGAAGGAAGATAGCGAACTGGTGGATCGTAGTTGGAGAGCAGAGCACGCGGCAACTGTTGTCGATCAAACGCGTGACTGTCTCGAAAAGCCTAGGCGTCAAGCTCGAGTTTACACTGCCTAAAGGCACACATGCTCTCAAACTGTATGTCATCTGCGACTCGTACGTCGGCGCGGACCATGATATCAACCTGGACCCGATCGACGTTGCGGAAGGCGACGATAGTGACAGCGACGATAGCGAGGGGAGCGAAGACGAGATGGAAGAGTAAAGGGCTTTGTGCTTGCTACATTAGCTTTTTTTCATTCATCTTTTACTATCTGCATCGTCTTTCACGGGTTGTGTCATCTTACTGTACCTTACAATTGCACTCAATGAATATGTATCCATCGTCTCCATCATGATGGATGGAACTACCGGAGCGACTTCTTGCTGCTGGGCTGCTAGAGACAAGCTTTTGTGCTTGTGGTGGTTGTCTGTTCCAAACGATCCCTGCACACTCAGGTTGTACTTCTATAGATCTAGCAACTTCCGAGTCCTCAGGCTGCACAGCACCTCTACTGGCACATCAGCGACCGATTGACGCAGCTTAAACGCCGAAATCCTGAAAATAGTAGAGTTTCCATATATCATGATCCTCTAACCTGATGATGAGGTACAGTAAGTTTCGTTGGTAACTGAAAACACACGAGAAGTCAACACTTCGGCTAGTTGTGGTGGAAGGGGACGACGGCGATCCTTCGACTCGAACATTTGAGTGACATATAAAGTATTCAATTGTCCGTCGTGAGACTTCACTCTGACCTGACATCATGTAGGGTTGAGGCATGGAATGACCAGTTTGACGATTCAGGAAGACTGCTTAGGAAGATGCAAGGGATGATGCGATGAATGAGACAAATCAAAGCTGAAATTGCAGTGCTGTAAGGCTGAGTGTAAGCTAGTGATCAGTGGTTTGATAAATGTGCCCTATGGGGATCACCACATCGCTTCAATCTACCATAACATGCTCAGATTGAGGGCATTGTGCTTGACTCCTAGTAGAAATCAGCTCTTCCAGGTGGGGCGTCTTGTAGAGCATAAAAATGTAATTTAAGATATGAAGCATGCCAGTGGACGTTTAACTTTCCCAGATGGTTATTTTGATTTTAAGGAAAAATAAGCACAATTTAAGCAACATCAGGTTTTCCTGATGTGCAGAATGAGGTACTGTACATAATCCGAGATGGAAGAGACCAAGAGACAGATAGGCACTAGGCACTGCACATAGTAGCAAGATATCAGACAATGGGGACATATGGCTGTGGTAACAGACAATACAACAGAGCATCAACTTCAAGCCTGACCCTATGTGCCAAACTAGCATCACAGGGCTCACTGGCAAGATTTGGCAGAATGTATGAGTATAGCGGGACGGGTGAAGGCAGAAATGCATAGTTCTGGGACTCGCAGCACCATGACAGTCAGGCCCCGGGGCCAATTAGAACGCCAGATCCTATTTCGGGGGTATCTAGGGAGTCACATGTGAGACAGCCAATGAAATGATAGAGAAGAAAGTTCATACCACCAACGGCTGCTGCTTTGACAGGATCCCAGTCGTCCGCTCGCTGAGATGATCAATCAATACGTGCCGGAAATGGAAATGAGCAAACTAACCGTAACGTCGATGAGAATCCAGTGGGGTACACTTGTTCCATCAGGAACAGGGTTAGGAAAACTGGATAAATTCTCTGTCAGGGATAGAGTATAACATGTTTTGCGCAAGACTTCACTCACGACGAGGGGGCCAGAGTCTTGATGCAGCTGTGCGTAAACTCAGACCACCTAATAACAGGTCGGCCAAGCGAGTTCGCAGAAACGACTTGATGAGACATACTTTACCCAAGTTCCTCCCTGGCATGCGCTACATGCAGCTAGAAGCGAATACGTGAGGGTGTTGCACGTGCACGGGTCTCCGTCATCAGAACCGGTTGGACCTATGTATTTCTCGTCTGGTCCCTCAATCGGCGGAATAGTGACAGCTATGAGAGATCAGGAAGCGAAGGTAGTAAGCACAAGGGGAATGACACACTGCCACTACTACTACATGTTAACAGCATGGCCCCCGCGACTAAGCAAGGACTTTGCTTAAGGGAGTTGTATGTCTGGACGATAAAATGACTATCAAAAAAGGTCTGCACGTACAAATCGCGTGGTCATACCCATCCCCAATCGTTCAACTTGTCTGGAGAGCAAACTGGAACAGTGATCTGAGCAAAGGCAAAGCAAGAAAGGAAGAGCAGGGATGTAAGCACAGCTGTATATGACATTAGTGACCGTGACAGCCTGACTCGGAGTGTGGGGTGGTGAAGTACATTGTCAACTGAATACCCTTATAAAGGTCTCCAATTTACAATTACTTACCGCAGAACTACACGCTTGATGATCCGGTTTGATGATGTGCTCAACGAGAATATATTAATGCGCTTAAAAAACTGGTCACCAGTCCACGCCCTGGACGCGCTCAGGCTGCGCCTGGCTGTAGCAAGTTATCCGATCTGGGCTAGATCTCTCGTAAATGCCCTTCCCTGGGCACCTCTATTGGTCTGACATGAATGCACAGTCACTGGCAAGTCCCCTGCGAACGAGAACCTTGATGCCTACATTGAATAAAAGGAAGCTCAATGGTGAAGAGCGGCTTTGCATCAGGACAAGTGACTTACATATCCGAGCCTACCCAAGCAATATAGACTTATGTAGGTTGTGTAGATAAGTCCCTCTTTCCTATGCAGTGGAGATCGGATTTGACTCGGAATAACACGTCTAGCGCCCCTGCGGACGGGAGCAACACCCCAACTGATTTGTGGCTGTAAGGTCGGTAGATACTTCAGTTTGTATTGCCACTGGCAGCGTATTCATAATCAAACCACCAAAGCAGACGTTGGCCTTTGAATCATTGATAGACCCATGATTATTTTTTTTTTGGAAAGTTGGAGCCTGGGCTTTTGAGAGAAGGCTGACAAGAAGTTCTTGTCCCGGAAAAACGCCACTTCCTGGATGCAAGGGGTTTGTTTCAAATTTCGCGAACGAGTCACGGGTTGGGGTTCGGGCGTCTCCACGTTATTAGTAATTAATCCTTTTCCGAGTCTTCGTCTTTAAATCCGTTCGGACATGGCCCGGTCAGCGCTACTCCTCCTTGCCTCCGGGGCTTTCTCGAGGTAAGTTAGGCCGATTAGAATGACAGCAAAGACTGATAAGTCGGAAAAAGCAAGGGAAAAAGTAAGTTTAAACGTTTATTTATTAATACATACAGTAATTGGCTTAGTAATAATTCCGAAAATAAAACTTCAAGTTAAGCAAAATCATCAGTGGCACTTTTGACATCGTCTCGTAACGGCACCAACTTTACTGACCCCTCGGACCTCCATTCCGCCCTTTCGGCCTATTCGTATCCCCCTTGTAAGAAATGCGACGATGACTTATAATAAAACGGGTGATTCGGTACTAATGTCGAATCGAAGGCATGTGTAATCCTTATATCAGTTAAAAAAAGTCCATCCCTGCATCGACACTGAAATTGACTGACACTCTGCAAAACCTCTACTATAGGCTCCGCTTAGCGTATATAGTATCATTCTTCTGTCAATTGCATATCTTGCACGATCATCTTGCTAGTGTCACCATGCGAAGCACGTGTTAATTGCTCGTGTATAGCAATGCTACACGAGAAATCTTTAGAAATTGCATCAGTAGTTTCCCGGGCCTCTGGACCAAGTCTTAAATTGTTGGTGCACTGACGTCACTACAGTGCAAGAGACAAGTCGTTCTGGGTTGTGATAATAATAGCCCAAACGCCACTATCGGGGACCACCCTACTCAGCGCGCTCTCGGCGAGGGCGCAATATGTTCTTCGAATGTACTATATCAGTCAAGGTAGTTACCTAAGATGTCCGTGTAAATGTAAATAGAGGCCCTCATATAGCGCCATTTCCTGTATCAGTGTCGTCAGCAATGGCGTTGTAATCTGTTACAGAACTTGAAGATAAAAAACATGCCTCCTTGAATCCATCCTAGTAACAAAAGGATTGATTCACCGGGCTTATTAGTAACGCACCTTGCCAGACATAAACGTAGTGAGAGTCATGGCCGCGGTGTTCCAAGCTACCGGACAAGTTCCTAGTGTGGAGGGATACGCAGAAAAGCCGGTCTGAGGATATTTTATCCCGGGGACAAGTAGTAACAGCCCCTTTGAGACGCTGTGCAGAAGCAGAACGCACAAAAAAATAGGAGGGCTCCTTGGGTTCGAATGATGGGTAGCCAAAGCAGTCAATGGGACAAGCTGATATTGCACTGGTAGCTTCTTAGAGATGGTGCAGACGTCAATGCGCAGGGAAGCTGTTACAAAGTTGCCTGGAAAGGAGATGCTGGTAAGGAATCCTCTCGATTGTCCAAACGTCATGCAAATGCCTATGAGTAGAGAAGCCGCAACATTTGCAGGCGATAGCCACCAACAGGGATCATGTTAGAGTCATAGCATGAACGTAGATGCATAGGGTAAGGAAACGTGCGACACTCTCTCCAGGTGGTCGGCCCGGGGCTGGTCAGGGATCGGCAACCTTGCGACACCAGCTAGCCGGGCCGCTTGGAGAGTAGTCGCACGTCAGCGGTCCCGTGCACGTCCATGCTATAACTCTAGGAATGAGTGCACAACCAAGAAAGATATCTTTCTGGCTGCCACGTCTGCTGTTTAGGCAAACTCACTACTATGCATGGACATGTACACAATGTTGGCGCCAGTGGGACAATCTCATGAGGCCATTACCGCCCTCCATAACAGCCCTGCACTTGCTACTCTGCTCACGGACATCTGCGCCCTGACCAAGAAACAACCGCATCAGTCCGGAAGAAAATGGGTCACTAGCAGTTGCTGCCTGCGATAAACACCAGGGGGCTTCCTCCGTAAGGGAATCACCGTTTCTATTGAAAGCACAGAGTACAGAGGGATCGTTAATAGTCAATAGAATGATCACAATCGGATGAAGGAAAAGGACGCACGGAAGCAGTATATCTCTGTCACTAAAAAGGGGCTTCTCCAGGCGTGACTCATCTATCGAGGGGGATGATTCATTGTGCCGCCTTGATCTCGACAACAGCCATGGGAGCCTTGCAGAGATTCTATGGCTCCCTAGCATCAAATCCAAACAATACGTCCATAAGGCTGAAGTTCCCAAGTGAACAAAGACCAAGAGACAACTAAAGGGCCTGTCTCGGGTTTCTCTGCGGGGTATCCTCTCCGAGTCGTACATCGCATCAAGACCAGCAGTCACCCCAGAAATGGCCGTGAGGGGTTGTAACCAAGGATGGTGACGGGATAGTGATGGTGATACGCCTTTATTTATAGCACTGAGGGTCAGTGGCTGGATGAGTCAACACCGCTGCTCCCGAGCGCCTGAAATCCGGGTCTTGACGGAGTTTCTAGTAACTTAACATGATGCGCCATTATCTAATAAGCGAGTTCCTGGCCACGAGGCCACTAGCGTCATCTATCTGCTAATATAACAACTGGTCTCCGAACCGCAATGTCCCTGCGGTAATCGTTCAAGGGCCGCAGGTTCGAAATGTTGTTTCGGTGCAATTTAGCCAAAGCTGGCATGTCACTTTCACCGCCCAAGCCGGTGCAAGAATCTAGGGACGACTCTTAGATCATTCCTCGTAGCGCGCAAAGATAATCCAGAGTTCAGGCCATGATGGAACGGTGACAAGACAGCTCCCACATTACGGTATACAAGGGTCCGTGTTCGAGCCTCAGTAGTTGTTCAGTCCGCTACTGCGCATGACAACTACTGATGTTCTGTGAGCAGACAAGGTGTGGCGAGTATCTCAGCGGTCCTAGGGGACTGTGAGAGCCTGAGTAGGACCCTGAGAAAACGTACAAGATTGAGCGTTTGACATCTTTGACATTGACATATTGGGAAGGTGATAATAATAGAACACTGGAGGAGTTATTTATAGAAAGCGTGTGAGTCTGGAGAATACGTAGAAAAACGAAGTGATGTTTCAGTTGTGTCTAGCCCGTAAGGAAGCGCGTACGGTGGCTATTTGAGCAAGATCAAGCCAGAGGAGTTCTGCGTAGCGCAGTCAGCGACTCAGCGCGTTTGTCGAGTACGGCAGTGATCTCTATGCTGCAGCGGCTTTGGCTTAGGCAAACCCTCGTCAATATGTCCATCTTAAGAGCACAAGAGTTGATGCCGTCGTCATGCTTGAGTCCTGTCTCTGCCAACACCATCTATCAGCCCCGCCGGATCTGGGAATTGCGGGGAAGTAGGAGAAAATCTGGCATGCGGAAGGATGGAGGAGACGCAACAGCATCAGGTAGTTCATAACACACGAAGTTTAAGTGTGTTGCAAACGGGCGACCGGAGAGGGACTTGTACAACTCCTTCATCAAGGAAAGCCGGTGGCGTCCCCATTTCGGGTCGGGCTATAAAAAGCTACTCCACCTTCCACGAGAGCCTCGACGCAGGGGACCGTGACAGTAATGATGGTACAGGCCCTTGGTCGAGCGGAATACATTTCCTATGACCCTTTTAGGATGGAAATACCAGCGCTTGGCGGTCACGAGGCCGCCAGAAATCACTTCGCGGAACGTGCATTACGAAACACGAGAAAACGCCGACTCAGATAGGAGTCGATTTGCCCAGCGCTGTATGAACGGTTGGGAATTTTACGTGAACTATTGTACTCGAACTGTAAAAGGCGCTTCAAGTTGTCCCACTGCGATACTGACTGGACAGCTTGACTCACTGCATGGGCCCATCATGCATCAGACCACAGGTCCCTGATAGTGGGGTTTCGTAACTTGAATAATATTAATTACATTTTCCCAAGGAACGAAGAATGTGACGATCATGTTGAATGCCCTCTTGAAAAACTTCTCGTGGGTTTCACTGGCACCTCCTTCCCAAGACCCTTTGTCAGCCTTTTGGGAAAGACTGCAAATTGGTTGGGATAAGCCTGAGGAACCGTGCGTTGCCAGCCCCAGATTACCTGAAGCACAGGCAGCCCTCAGATGGCTCTTCTGTTCATATCTGTGGTGTCACCTGCATCATGATGCATAGGAAAGAATACAAAGGCAAACTTGTCACGGTCTTGTTCAATCACTGGCATGATGTGCACTATAACTTACATATAAGGTATGATGAAATATTAAGCGAGTTACATAATAGGGATTGTGGGTCACGTGATATATCCTTCTCTTTAACCTCCCTATCAAATCAACTACTGTCACGGTAACTTGACGACGATTCGCATGTGATCCACAAAGTCACACTCCTCGTGCCCTCTACAGCTAGCTTATTGCATGGGGAAACCTCGGAATCCTATCAAGTTCAAATAGGGGAAACTAACGCACTCGCTTTCCTCCCTACCAGCACCGTTCATATCTGAATCCACTCTCTGAGCACCCTGGCCTGGCTGTTCTGGAGCCATTCATTCGGCGTTCCACAAGACCTACATACTTTACCCGACTTCCACTAGTTAACTCGATGGATCCTATCAAAAGTGAAGGGCATGTGCCCTCCTTGATCTTATTGGTAAAGTTGGGAGCAATGTACAGTAAGAGACATTTCCAAGATGCAGAAATTCTGGGCTGATGCAAACAGTCGATAAGATCCGAGTCATGAAACTTGATATGTTTATCGCTCAGTGATTAGTCATGGATGAGCTGCCTTGACTACTACCTGCCACAGGATGGTGGAGCATGCACCGGAGATACAGAATGAACCCCCTCGCAACATGCCTTCGAAGTTTTCCATAAGCTACACTTAAATAGTGTTAGGAATACCCATTGTTACGGGAAACAATCGCTGAAGAAGCTGCGGGGCTCGTTGATGCGCTGAGGCCAATCTCTTAATTCGTACACCCAAGTCCCTCTACCTCATACTAGGTGCATTGACTGCCTCTACCGAGAAGTAGCCCCCTACATTAAG
>QFDW01000060.1:0-16734 GCA_003315895.1 Lactifluus rugatus | reverse complement strand
ACGACTTCGAGGCCAGATCAGACCCCAGACGTACCCTCCTCCCGCATGTCTGGTTCATTCGGACGCATGTCATTCAGCTCGATGATGGGCGGCCTTTCATCTCTTTCTCTCTCCCGTAGCAGCGCCGATGATAGCCGCGGTCGCTCGCACTCAAAGGCCAAGGGTGAAAGTAGCGAGCGCGCACGGTCTTCTTCCGTTGCTTCCCGCGGTGGCCATGACGAATCTACCTCTACCTTGCGTTCCAGAAGCACGTCCCCCTTTCATTTCCGTCGCTCCCGTATGCGCGATCCTTCGCCAAATGTCGGCGCGCTCGCCCAGTCAGACGCCGAATCTGACACCGAATCAACTCGGGTGCGCCCGCGCAGCGCGTACGCCTCGGACGACGAGTCCCAGGGCGAGGGATTCTCGGACAACGGGAGCGATTCGGAAGAAGATTGGTCTGACAATGACCAATTCGACCCGGTCACTGAAGCCAACACCGAGCGTAATGCCCTCGTCGCGGCTGAGGTCGCCGAGCCAGATCCTCTCGAGATAGCTGATCCACTAGGTGAAGGCGTGAATGTCGTCGTGCCACCTGAGCCGTACTTCCCCACTACCCTCAACCACACTAGCCCGCGGAACCCACGCCGGCGCAAGTCCAATCGCCCTGACCCACTGTCATTGCAGACGGGGCGACCCGTGTTCGAGCGTGACAGGTGTACAATTACTCTTACCCACGGAAATCCAGAGCGCGCGCTCAAGGAGAGCGGCCGCCGACCCCGGCAATATATAATAGCAAGCGATCTCAGCGATGAGAGCCGGTACGCAGTCGAATGGGGAATTGGAACCGTCCTCAGAGATGGTGACGAAATGTGCGCCCCTATTTCTTATGAATGTCGATGAACCTTGTGCTCAATTTGGAATCAGGTTGATTGTCACAGTTTCCGAAAATGATAGCAAAGGAAATTAATTTTCCTTTCGAATCTGTTTTTTCGCCTTTCAGCTGACGGGTAAATCAACAGTTGATCCCCCTTCTGCAGCCGCTGGTGAGCGTGCCACCAAACTTCGCTCTCAACAAGAAGTGCGTAGTTATCTCGAATCTACTTTGATAGTGATTTGTGACAGGCGTGTCCCTTCAGCGTCAAGGTCTCGCTTATATCTTGTGTCGCCAGGCGACCAGTCTTCTTCAACGGACGCGATTAAATGTCACGATTTCTTGTCAGGCTTGGCATGCCAAGAATGCCAGGCACATGATTCTAGGTATGTGTCATTAAGGTTTTTCATGTGACACGAGCGCATTTATTTACGCCCCGCAGACATTGTGGACCACGTTGAACCTGTCATGCTCATTGTGGGCTCCCGTGGTTTGGGTCGGCTGAAAGGGTTTGTATTCACCCCCTACCTCCCCCGCCACCACAGCGCTCATCGTGAACCCTCACAATAGCATCCTCCTTGGCTCAACATCGCACTATCTAATCCAAAAATGCTCCGTCCCAGTGATGGTAGCTCGCCGCCGCCTGAAGCGACCCCCACGACGATCCGCACATCTCGCGAAGCACCGTGCCCGCGTGTCCCTCGCCGAGGCTGCTGGCGTCGAGCGTGTCACGCAGCGCGTCGATGAAGAGGTTGCGCATATGCGTGATGAGATTGAGCGTTCTGAGGATCGCGAGAGCGAGCGCATGCGTGTGCAGGAAGAAGGTCGTGACGGCGGGGATGATGAGGAGGGAGAACCAGATGCTGAGGTAGAAGGCTCGGCACATGGCCCGGCGAGAAGTTCCAGCATGATGAGCTCGTGAGAGAATTGTGCTCCTTTTGTCAGTGGATTCGAGTAATGTTTGGCGTGATTTACCCCTGTTTGTTCGCTTTGTACGGTTTTTCTTTTTATTTACTTCTTTAGGGATGTTAGCTAGCGCCCTTTCGATCTCTTGGGAAATATAGTATGGTGTGAAAATGACAGAACGTAGTGGAGGCAGTTTGCTCTGAGTGTGAGTGATGTTTTCTGGTGAATGACAGCCTATCATATTAAACAGCTGCTTAGTGTGTATTGGTCAATAGAACTGACGTGCTAATAATGGGTGACCTCTTAAACAGTCTTGGCTGCGCTAGACCCGGGAGGCAGTGGTAGATAAGGATATGCTTCTATTAAACGCATTACTTTATTGGAAGGATACCTAAAGTTGAAGATGAGCCGACGATTGGTGCTCTGTTCCATCAGCAGCATGTTTACGATCCTCTTGGGTCATCACACCCAGTCGATCGATTTAGTCGGCGTCTCGCAAACCCCTCTTCAAGTCCTTTATCAGTTCGGCCGATTTGCTACGCTCTGCTGCCCCTGGGCGATGATGAATGGGGCGCGTCTTCAACCTCGAGCGCGCTCCTGCCGAAAGCGTGTCCTGATCTTCCACCATGTTCCTTTGGTCTTCGGACAGCATCTCCTCCAAGTGAGTCAATGTTATCTCTGGGATGAAGCCTTCACTGTCGCCGGCCTTGGTCTCCAAAGCAAAGGGTGTTGTGGGTGGGACGACTTGAGGACGACTAGGCTCCTTGATCCGACTTGGCTGGTTGCCAGCGTCCATGGCGACGGAGTTCGCTGTCCCAGGATCCACGGCACTCTGGGTAGCTCCCTGGTTTTCGGAAACTATGTTTGCCACCTCCACGTCCGACTCGAGCCGTCCATGTATACCCTCCAAAATCGTGGAGGGACTGATGGCAGTAGTACTATCAACGGCGACCAAATCGTTTTGGCTTTTATTCGACGCCGAAATGGGCTCCCTGCCCGCGTCACCATGAGCAAGGGCCACCAGCTGAGCCACCTCCTGGGCATCGTTGGGAAGGCCAAGTACTGGCTTGGGCCTGCCTTCCAACTCGCGTGTAGTGCGTTCAAGGTAATCGCGCCCCCTACGTGAAAGTAGACGCAATAGTTGCACGCTCCTTGGTGGTGGGCGGAATAGTTCAGCCTTGAAAGGTACTTCCACGGGTGCAGTTGGGTTAAACTGTAACTCATGCCAGACTTTCACCATCTCTTGCATACCTACTCCTGACGGGAGGGATAGCGGGAAAGAGGAACGCTTCCGCACGGCCTCCAGACTTTGTCGTAAAATGCGGGGGTCAAGGGCAGACTTGGAGACGGACCAAAGTATTGTCCCTGTGATGCACATTTGATGAGTGAGGGCGATGTAGTGAATATGTGAAGAGTATAACATACAGGGCAAAGTTGATCTCTCCACAGCGCTACTGCCGTTAGTCGCCATCTCACCGATGTAACTTTTGGTTGATACATCTAGCTGGATGACGGGGTTGGGCCCTTGGTGTTCTTCATCCCATTCTGCAGGCTCGAGGAACACCTTCAACGTATTTTCACCTTCCCGTTTTTCGGCAGTGAGACGGATAGACTGAAGGGGCAGCCGTATTAGTTATGAACCCCAATTTCACATCGTGAACATACCTGGTGTGGAAGCTCACGTGTAGCTTCTTCCAAAACTACTTCAAGCAGTAGTAGACACTTTTCAAACACTGCGTCACCAACAGCACTTTCTCCGAAAAGCCGAGAGTCCATCTCAGACAATGGGATATATTGGAATCCAAAAATCCTTTTTGTATTGTGAAAAGCGACAAAGACACCGTCCATATTGCCTATGCGTGCTTGAAAACTACGCATGCGATGAGGTGAATTTGTACTCCCGCCTTATTTGATATAAGACATACCTGTACTTAAGGAACGCAGATCGAATGAGGTCATAATACTCCTTCTCGAAGCTCTCAATAAGACCCTGGGTTGTGCGAATCTGATAACCGGCATTCTCTTCAAAGTTGAGTAGATCATGCCGTATGGTCACTACGGCGCGCGTCTTGATATCAAAAATCCCAGTCCCGGGAAGGCGATGATCGAAACAGTCGAGTTGCGAGCGCAACATGAACTTGCCTGACTGTGGAGGGGATTAGGCGATGAGAGGAACGAATTTGAAACCTAGGCTCACCTTTGCATATCGATAAGCTTCGCGCATAGGCTCTTCTGCCACAGCAGCAGGGTCGCCAGAGGAGCGCGTAAGACGCAAAAATTCACTCGGAGAATGTGTAAGGAACTTTTCCAGTAAAGTTCCCTGCGTGCAGGGCGTTAGTGGGTGTGAAAGGGAAGGTACGTGTGTTCGAACCATCCATGTCAAGACATTCTTCCCTGATAACCCTGGCACAGCTTCCTCAGCTTGGTCAATCAAGTACACACCCTCACGATAGTTTAATGTGACAGACGCCGCTTTTCGTTGACCTGGTGTAAAATTTCGAGGCTAGGGAGGGCGATTGACGCTAAGTGAGGTGTGACATTTGGCGACCTTACCTGCTTTCGAAAAGTATGGCTGAGGTTTAGTGTATTTACGGGCTTGTCACCGGATATGAGGTAGTACATTTGGCTGAGTAGACCCGACATGGATGAAGTCGATCCCGCATACTTTCGACCCTCACGTTGTGCTACAGCATACAGATCCTAGATAAGCAACGTCAACGTTATCTCTCGGACATGAGAGTTGCAAACCTGGTCACGTGAGCTAGGCTGAAAGGGTGAGAGACGCTCGAATGCAAAGTTCTGCACAGGAACTATTTTTTGGAGCCAAGTTGTGAAACTGTACACCTGGGATCGAGGGTCCTGCAACCACTGGACCCCTGAACTGCAAGGGTTGAAGTGAGCAGCCAACATCGACTCAGTTTCCAATATTCTTACTTGAAAAGGACGCGCTCTAGGCCATGCGAGAGAGTAGCAATAGGATTCTGAGGGGATGGTGGCATCGCATCTAGGCAGATTTAGGCATATTGATGGCACCGAGTGGTAGCAGTGCTTACCTTCAAGAAATGGGTGGACGCTACTGCGCGGCTGAATTACGCCATCAAGGCGACGCGAGTAGAGTAATGAACTAGGTAGATGGGGGACACCACCAGAACCCGGCTGTGCTGGAAACCAAAATGAAGAGACAGTGTAGGAAGGGTAAGGTAACCCACTAGCATTTTTATTGGCGCCCAGACGAGCTCCAAGCTTCGTGGAGGTTCTCGATGAAGACTGTTTACTATTCGAACTACCACGCTTCCTGGAAAGACGGATTCCATTAGAAACGGCATACGAGCCCGTGCCCGGTAGTCAATCAACTGTGGGTGTGTACCGAGTACTCTTGTTTCGAAGCCATAGAAGCGACGACAGCTTGCTTGGAGCGGCGGAACATTCGCCTCCGTTCCCTTTCAATTTATTTTGATTTCTTGCCATAGCTTTCTTGCCTTTGCGGCTTCTGCTCTTGGGCTGCAACTGCAAGGGTGGAGGCGGCTTGACCTCGGGTTTTGAGGTCGTAGGTTCTATTGGAAAAACGTCGCGAGATTTCTGCGAATAAACACGCGTCGCGTGAAACTCGCGTAATAGCAGACTATGCAGGCGGCGGTGAAGGAGGGTACATCGGGAGAGGGGCATTCGCGAAGAGGGAAGCTAATGCTATTTTGCCAGTGGGTCGCGTTTCAGAGACCACGAGCTTTGCCGGCCCGGATCAGTCATCTCTCTCCGTGACGAATTGACCACTGTCAGCCTCTTACAGCTCCGGTATGGCTTCATTCTTCTCATCTCTCTTTCAATGGATAACAGGGTGAGCCTTACCGCGTAAAAGAGAAATTCTTACAAGTCCGACTCCTAACGGTTCTAGTCTGTTTTTCACGAAAGCGGCGGAGATAGCTGTTGTCGGCTTACAGGTCAGTAGACTACAACGACTTCACGTCTTGGGCCTACCTTCACTTTTAGGCGTCTGGGAAGACTTCCTTTGTAAATGTAATCGGATCGGGGCAGGTACGCTTCTGCGCTCCGAAGTGAGGCCATCCAGTTCATCATTGCTTCGATCCCTTGAAAGTGGAGTGAAGACGTTGTACCGACTGTAGCATTTAATTTCCGCAAAGTGAGAAAGGGAAACATCGTTCTCAAAATATGGGACGTGGCAGGTACGGATGTCATCTGTCGGTTTCTGGTCCAATGAGTGCCTACGTTCTGTCGATTCGCGTCCAGGCCAACCAAAGTTTCGCTCAATGTGGGAGCGTTATTGCCACGGAGTCGACGCCATAGTGTACGAAGCTGTGGGCTCTCTTTATTACCATATCTGATAGTCTGCTGCCAAGTTTCGTGGTAGATTCGGCTGATGTAAGTTAACAACTGCCTATCCTACTACCGAACTAGGGCTGACGTGTCTCTTGAAACGCCACCGGTAGCGCGAGAAATTCGAGACTGCAAGGTTCGAACTGCACGCGCTGCTCGCACAGCCTTCCTTGTCGGGGGTTCCGCTGCTTGTGGTCAGACTGTCCAGAGATTCAGATCTTTATCATGTTCTGATACGCCCCTGTCCTAGCTGGGTAACAAGAACGACATCCTTGCACATACCAATGTCCAGGGCCTCATACGGGCTTTGTGAGTTCAACACCTTTGCTCGCTACCTCATACCTGACAGGTCCTGAAGGAAGCTGGATAAGATAAGTGGACGGCCGGTTTCGGTGGGTACCTGACCTTCGACACAAATCTCCCTGCTGAACAGAGACTCTTGATTCAGTGCTATTCGGTATGTTGGGCTTGATGGCTTTTGAATAATTTAAATTTACTGCTTACGACTCCCTCTAGTGTTCCATGAAAAGCCAACATAATTTGTAGGTCTGATGAGCAATGTCCTGGGCGAGTCAACCTAATTTTTTCACAGGGACATTGTGCTTCAGTGGCTTACCAACCGGAGCCACTGAGGCTGTAGTTTTATAGCTGATTTGCTATCGTGCCACACCTTTTCCGATCTACTTATGAGGATTTTATTACGTTGTTATGTCATCGATCCAGACCAACAAACAATGTGGAGAGTTTCACCATGTCCAGCTAAATGTGTATTGTTGCGTTGTTGTACAGATGAGTGGCAACAACATGTATTTATATCATGTCAATTGAAAAAAGACAAGCAGGTGGATGGGCTAAGTGTCCTCCAGGGTCAACGTGTTTAAGGTTCCTGATCATATCCGACCCTTTCCGAACCGAACAAAACCCATCTGGAGGGATCAATAGTGATCAGCCTTCTTCAAGGAATTACCGTGACAGTGATGGAGAAGAGACGTACCATGCAAGGATCTGGCACTGAGCATGCCATGTCCGCAACTACCTCTTCCTTGGATGCAACACTCACGTCTGAATCATTGTACTTAAACCACAAATCAGTGGTCTCGGCCCGGGATAGATGATGTGAGTAGAAAAGGTGATGGCCCCACCGCCATATCAATCCATTCACGGCGTGTGTGAACAAGGAAGTGCGCTCACAGACAGCTTCTTGCTCACCCTCACTAGCAGGCTCACTGGCATGCTTCCAGATGTCTTCAAGCCTGATGCTGAGTTTGGAACACTGAGGCCTGAGGCCACACAACATACGCCCCAAACTGCCAAGGGAGGTGATCTGGAATCCATACTAGTGGAATTCTGCCGCCGGCACGGAGGAGACGCTCGGGCGACGCCAGGCGCGCACCCGGGCAACCAGCATGGAGAACGGTGAGCGCGTTAGAGGGGCCACCCCATGTGGCCCAAGACAATATATGATACAGATCTACTTACTTCTCCTGAATCATATCCTTTTGTGCATAGGGATCAATTGACTTTCTAGCTTCATATAGGTTATCTTTTGTTCTACTTTTACAGATCGTGCGGTGTCTCGGGGATACCTCGATGCCACTACTAGTACATATGCTACCTACTGACCAATCAAGCGCGACGGCGCAGAGGCCGAGCGACATCGGGGGCGTCGTCCGATACGACACCCACACGGCCAATACTTTACTTATGAATATTTCCTATCTCTTAGCTGCTTTTCCTTGCCTACTTATTTCACCTACATAGATACAACTGGCACCCAGAAAACACCGTCTAAATCCTTTAGTTTTAGAGCCTAGATTGTAGATTACTTATGGTAGATAAAAGTCGGGGTGCACGTGCCCAAGTCGGCATCCTTTTCGACCCCTTCTCGCCTAGGTGAGACGATGCAGGGGGAAGTCGGAGAGGTGGTGAAACAGAGAAGGGGCCTGTACCCTTCTCGAAATCGTAAGTGGTACAGAAACGAGAGTGAGATGAGAACGTGAGACCGAAGAGTTAGGACCAGAGGAAAGAAAACTAAGAAGCGTGTGTACATGTAGCGATTACGAGCTCGGCTAGATAAGCTGGTAAGCGATGATTGATGATCTGCTAGCTGCGGGAAAGTAACTACTGACCTCAGTCATTTGGGGAAAAGACTGAGGCTATTCTATGGTTATGTGTCTAAACTTATAAGCAATTGCATTTCTATGCAGAACTTATCTGATAGAAAATCTGGCCGGGGTTCAAGTTGAACTGGTCTGGCTTATCACACCAATTGAGTGTCGTTGTGGCTGCACCTCCAACAGCATGTACACTGTCAATAGATCATCAGTGAATGCGTCACACTCTCTCAAAGAGAGAAGGAAAGATCACAGACTGGATATGGTGTGAAACACAGCAGGCAGCCTAAGACTGGTAGAATAGAGGAGAGAGTCCACCCACCTGGCACCGGCAGAGGGGTTTACTGTACAGAGAGCACAAAATAAAACACAAATGAGCTGGAAGAAAGGAAAACTGTGAAGTGTGGTGGTGAAGGGGAGCAGATGCAGTGACAACATGATGCCTGAGGCCACACAGCATACACCCTAAACTGCCAAGGGATCTGGAATCCATACCATTCCCATGAGTCTACTGGTATATATTCAAGGTTTATTCTTATGACAAAATACAATCTTCCTATCCTTAGCCAACTTGAAGACTGGATGATTTGGGTTCCCTGAAGAGATGCAAATGTCATTCTGGCATGGCCTAGACAACAATGCCAAAATGACATTTGGGTCTCTGGGAATCCCAAATCATCCACTGGCAGTCTTGGGTGATGAGACAACTAGAAACTGAGGATAGGAAGATTGTATTTTGTCATAAGATGATAAGAATAAACCTTGAATATATATACTCACTGGCATGGGAATGTCAGTGGTATGTAGTGGAGTTATGGAGCACCAATAGGATGAACGAGGAAACGCATGTACCCGCGCCTGGCTTCCAACGAAGAGAAGTATTGTAACCTGCCCACACGTCCAGGAAGTAAAAATACTCCAGATTATGATCCGAGAAATATGGGAGACTGAAAAGTTCTCTTCTATAAGCCAACGGGCTACACAAACGTGGAGGCTATGATAGCATGTTGGGCGCTGTCTCCGATATACATATACTCCAATGAGCTTTGATGCCTATGACTACCTACCAGCTAGAGGTGCTCGTAGCTATGACTTTACCGACCAAGGACACATGTTATCTGAGAAAACGTTGATTTGACCAATGACAAACGTGCCGTGATGGCTCAATAGTCGATATGAGGGAACTACGGAAGTCGAACGATTACAGCAGTAGACGGACGTGAAGGTACATACAAAAGTCTTAGAGGTCGGCAATCAACCAAACCTTTGCCGCTGGATGACCGACTTTTGCCTAGCATCTCGAGTCACGCGCCTGTTCAGGGGATTACTCTGTCTGCTCACTGAGACTCCGGCCTCTAGACGTACCAATAGTGTTCCATGACATCACTCTGGCCGAGTTTGCGTAGGAAGTTCTCGTCATGTGTGATGATGATAAGCTGGAAGTTAGCGTGGTTCTTCCGTTCGTTGACAATGCTACAAATGGATCAAATTGGCTCGCTGGGAGTTGGAGAAACGACGGACTCGACAAGGCTAGCTGCCAGTGCATCGATATTTTCAACATCGAGGGCATTAGTCGGCTCGTCGAGGGCTAATATCCCGCAGTTTTGTCCAAACGAGTCGGAAAGGGCAAGTCGAATAATGATAGAAGCCAGCATTTTCTGCCCCGCTGAACAACGTCCTCGCATGTCCATTTCTACCTGGTCTTTTGTCATCACGACCTACAAAACATGAGCTTCGATACCCCCGTAGGCGGAGTACTCACTCGGTAGTTATATGATCGCTTAGAGGCGCCGCCTTCGCTATCATATCGGATGCGAATACCATCAATGTCTTCAGAAATGATTGACTCAGATCGCACAGGTAACATGGAATGACAATATGCACACCTGTGCCTTGATATGTCTTGTTCCAGAGGTGACGCATCGTGTCGTTCACCTCCTCCATCTTCAAGGAATGATACTTCATTATCGCGCTATACGTTGCGGCGTTAATGACCAGAGCTACAGCCAAGATGTGGGAGATAGGCCCTACTTTTCCAGTGCTTTTCCATATTTTTCGAGGTCGTTGTTAGCCATGTCAGACATCTTGTCAAATTAGCTTGCTTCATGTGATAGTAGTCGAAAGGCTTACCTTGACCTTTACTAATTGATCCGTATACTTCTTGTTGATGTCTTTGTAGTCCCCGAAATCCTTTTCAAGCGTTTGTAACTGGGCTCTCAATGAACTCAGTTCTCCTCCAAGGTGAGCGCTCTAACGAGGACCGTAAATAAGAATCCGCAGAAACCGTGGTTCAATTACCCTTTGCTGCAATTCGTTCTCTCTATCCTTCTCCGGCTGATATTTCTCCTCGAAGTTGCGCTTCGCCTTGGCGGCCCATTCTAGGTCACAGGAGTCTATCTTTCTCTGAGTTTCTTGTATATCGCTTTGCAACTTTCTTATCCGGCGGTTTTCACGAAGGTTAGTTAAAGCTGCTCCCCCTTCGTTGATCTCCTTGTCTAATTGCGCGATAGTCTTGCGAATCTGCTCGATCTCGAGCCCGTGCTCCTGGATTCTCGCTTCATAGCGTACGATGTCGTCGGCACAGTCTTCGAGTTTTTTGCCACGTTTATCACGTATATAACTGAATTCCGGTGACTAGGGCCGCTAACAAAATGACGGAAGACACTCACCGTTCGATAAGCTTGTTGGAGTCCTCGAGTTTATCGGCACTTTTGCCAAGCTCTTGGGCCACTTGTTGAGCCTGAGACAGTTTGGTGCCGAGTTCGGTTTGCGTAGTCTGATGCTCTCGATCAAGTAAGTCAATAGGTCCCTGGCCTTCTAAAATTTGAACATCCAGTTCCTAATAGCGATCAGTCTCATACTGATGGAGTAAGCCACCGGTCGTTACCTTCAACTGACTTGTCAGAGCTGCAACCTCGAGTTGCATGGCCTCAACGCTTTTCTGCAGCGCCTCCTTTTCACGAATTTTACTGCGGAGATCAGTTTCACGCAGTTGGAGCCGATGAAGTTCGGTTTCTTGCGCTCGTAGAATATTATTCCGGCGCTCCCGATCGTTCTGGACATTCTGCTTTTCTTTTTCGGTATTTCGTCTCCAGTACAATATGAGTTGACCGGAACTGGGCAGGAGCGAGAGAAAAACACCCACAACTCTGCGGACAAGTCATCTAACTCCTGCTGGACGTCGTCGGCTGTTTTCTTGCTTCCCGTAGCAGCCAATGAATTCTCGACGTTCAATATCTCTTTGCGGAGATCCTGGCAATCATTATACAGCCTCGAAACATTGACCGCATGTTGACGCAGCGACACAAGTTCCTTCAACTCCTTCTTGAGGGCCTGCAATTTCTCATTGGCCTGTCGCATACAAGTGAGACAAGTTTAACTCAGAGGCGATTAGTGCTATACCTTTTCAGCATTCTCGGCGAGTGGCGGCAGCAATTCATCCTCGGCGCGGATTTGCGTTTCAAGAGACGATATATCGACATCTTTCAAGCGACGAATGGAACTTTCATAGGACATCAGCTCTCGATAGCCTTCGAGTGCTGACTCCCAGGTTCGCAGGTCGTTCTCGAATTCACGACGGGCCTCTGGAGAAGTTTGCGTTATCTTATTGTTGAGCTGTGGGTAAAACGCTTAGCGTAAGATGCGTGTGAGCAAGGAGTACCGTTACGTACATAACTCTCAAAAGGCTTCAATTCCTCGTCCGTCATGTTCCGATTGCAGACCTGGCAAATGTGCTTGTTTCTACCATACGAAAGTAGCTTCTGATAGAGCTCAATACTCTCAGAACTCTTGGAGAGCGATCTGTCAACATCCGATCAGACGTTACATCCTAATTGACGGCGAGTCGACGGACTCTCTCAAAAAATTGATCTCCTCGGTTGCTACTTTGATGGCCGACTCTACTGATATGTTATCCCCGAGTCCATCTCTCAACTTCTTCTCCAGCCCTGTCTCATTTTAGTTAAGGAGACACCGAACATGACGGGGTCCTACCGTTCAATTCTCCCTGCTTTGCTTTGAGTTGGTTCCTCAACGAAGATAAACTCGTTTCCGATTCATGGAGCCTCCGATCAGCGAGGCTACATTCCGCCTCGAGGTCCGCATGTGCTCTCTCAGTTTCCCTGTGGACAATAAGTAAGAGCGAATGCACCGTTTGAACCAACTACTGACGCGATGACTGCGTTGACATCGTTCTCCATGGTATCGGCTTTCGTTTCCGCTCCTACCAATTTGGAATATTTTGCGTTTGAAATCTGCAAACTGAGAGGTATAAGGCTTAAGGATTTCAGGTGAGTTTGTGGCCTCACATATTCTTCATCTCTCTCTCCTTAGAAGCTAAGTCTCTCTGATGCAGCGTCAACTTGGCTCGCGCGTCTGATTGCAAACTAAGCGTCCTGATTTCAAGTGTAAGGTTGTCTCGTTTATCCTCCAACGCGCGCATTCTGGTGTTTAGCTCCGCTATGCGGTCATCATGCTTCGCGGAGGCGATATCTGTCTTCAACTTCTCGATGCGCTCTCTCTTCCCTTCTATATCCGAGACAACGGTCAGTAGCTCCCCGTCTAGTACTTCCGCAGCCTCCAAGCTGCTCTCTGTCGATGCGATATCTGACTGGAGCTTTGCCTGGGTTGACAGTAAGAACCAGCTGTACAATGCTATATGGCACACATACAACTCGGCTGCGGTTGCTTGCCCTCTGTTGTTTGTGCCTTTCCAAATTAGTATGCAGTTGTCGTGACTTCTCATTGTAAGTGGCATTGCTTTGCTGGACTTCGCCCTGATGAATTGGAATGTGAGCGCAAGTTACAAATGAAGGGCTGTATCCCGAACGTACCTGTATACGGTCCACTTCAGCTGTTTGCTGAGATAGCAAAAAGGCCAGCTTTGTTGAGAAGTCTGTGACTTTGTTACGATCGAGCGGACTCGCATCGAAGCCCCGAATCCCATGCTGTGTCGCTATTTCGCGAATCAGAACCTCGCGATCCCGTATCCGTTCTTCTTGCGCCTAAACCATCCGTCCAGAAGTGCTATTTGATAGGAATACCCCCCTCACCTTGGCTTCTGCAATCAGCTGACCATGCTCCTCATTGAGCTCTACATGCTTCTTTCTAGCGGCAGCAAGTTCGTCCTCTTTATCGTCTTGGGCAGCCTCCTCACGTCGTCGAACGTTTCTTTGCTCAGCAATATGGGCGTTGAAGTTTTTGATACGCTCCGCTAGTTGCTCATCCGTGTCTTACCATAATTAGCATGATCAGCGCACAGACCAGTAATCTCAGGAGCCTGGAGAACATACCATCAGTCTCCTGCACGTTCAGACGCAGCTCGGCAAGTTCTTCCTGATACCTTTGCTGTTCCTTCTGCAAGTTCTCGACTTGAAGATAGATTTCCCGGAACTTGGTTGCGCCTTCCTCGAACTTTCGATTCGATCGGGCCAATGCCTCATACATTTTCTTAGCTTCCTGATAATCACCCTCCTTCTTCGCTATGCTAGCGTTCATGTCGGAGATTCGAGCTTTGAGTTTGTCCGCGTGCCCCTTTTCCCGAGCCAATGATTCGAGCCGTTCTTTTTCAGTCTTCAGCTCAGCGACACGCTCTTTTCGAAGCGACTTGATTGAGTCTAGTGCCTTCGTGTATCTGGGACATTTCAGATGCGTAAGCGGACAAAAGATAGAGTATACCCCCACCTAGTCGCCTCGAATATATCGTCGAATTTCTTTTTCAGAATCGAGCCTTCAGCTAGAGGCCAGTACGAATCTTCCTGATGGCAGAAGATAACGTTTTCGAGCACGGCTTTAGAGACACCCAGCAGGTGAGGTATTTCGACATCCATCTCCGCGCACTTTGTCGAGATGGTTGCGCGCTATAGGATTCTTTGAATCAGACGAACGATGCTCTCTATATCTTTACGACATACCTTTCCAGTCTTTTCCACGTCTTCAAGAGACAGGATGCTCTCCAACGTTTTCATGGTCATGCCGGCAGTCTTCTTCATTGTCACAGACAGGTTACGGACCGCAAGCATGCACTGTCCATTCGCGGCGACGAAGCGTAATTTCACTTGTGCCTTCACTTCTTTTTCGTTTGCCATCTTGGGATCATGTATGAAGGCTCCGCCTCGCGTCCCGGGTGGTTGATCACCTGTTGTCGCATATTTCAAGCACTCAATTATCGTAGTCTTTCCACTGCCGTTGTGGCCAACTATGACCGTGACAGGGGAGAAGAATTCTATGATTGCGATACTTTTGTCGTCGAATGAACGAATACCGCGGATGGCAAGCTTTTTCAGTGTTGACATGGTGCGAGGAAAGCCTTGGCAAGGCCACGACCCAGCTCACGAGACGGGACAAGGCGCGTTACATCACGTGAATGACTCATACCACGTGACCCCGAGAACGGAGCTGGGCAACTCAGGCTTGCCTTACTGTACATACTGGCTAAGCAGGTCCCATTCACATCGATGGTGCAACCGCAAGTAACCCTAGAGTATAACCCAATGTTTCTAGTACTTCATCCTACCAGTGGGCCAGAAGTGGGAGGAGTATCTCTTGGCCCATTCTCCCTATCACGGCGAACTTGGGAGTCTCCTACCAGGAGGGAGAAAGGCTACCTCTCTCAACAAGGCGCGAGCCGTCATCGTTGTTTGGCCATTTGCAGTGTCAGGTTGTCGATGTACATTTGCAAAGTGGCGTTTCCGGATGATAATTTATCCATATCTCTCTCCACCGTCTTTACACGTTCGAGCAGCACTGCAAGTTGTAAAATGTGAAATTAATCTCTTGGCGGGATTACTGGTGCACAGATACCTCTTAGATCGTCTTGATGGGCGATGATATCTCTGTTTAACATGAGCAAGGACAGGAATTGAATGAAAGCCTACGCACTTGATGATTTGCTCTTTCTTCATAGTATCCTTGACAACGTCACCGGATGGGAATGCATCGGATGCTCCCCACCCAGCCTGATCATCGAACATGGTTTCGACTGATGATGGGTTCTAGCTGAGTAACGCGAAAGAAGAACATTGATTAGCCGATACGTTACCCAAACAGGCAGTTAGCAAATTAGCCGCAGTGACGCGTCCGCCGGCTTAGGTCGGACTGGTTTCCACTTACTCGTTACCCAAATGCCTCTGACTGAACGGTCCACAATTCTCGCCTTCAAGGCCGGTCGCGCATTTCGGCGCGAAGGCACCAACATCGTCGAACCAAGTGTCGATAAGGGTGCTATTGTAATTGAGCGAGGGGACGACGAACTACTCCATTTTATGTGGAAAAACAGAGAATCTGAGGAGACAGAGGAGGTTCGTCGTCCATCTCGGTCTCCGTGTAATCCTGGCTGATTTCACTCCAGGATTTCACCTTACCCCCAACCGACGCTAGCTTTGTGAGCGTTCCACAAGCAGGCCCCCGGGCATATGTTCTCAAGTTCTCTTCATCAGGCCAAAAGCATTTCGTAAGTACGCCTGTCAAAATGTAAGAAAATATTCGTTGATTGATATGCCCCAGTTTTGGATGCAGGTAGTTTTTTCCGTTCGTATTCCCAAATTCTACTGATTACTCGTGAGGAACATAGGATGCATCCAGTGAACGTGACGAGGAGTTTGCTTTTCATGTCAACAGACTTCTTCAAATACCTGGCTACATCCCCGTGTGGGATGTTGCTGATAGCACTTCACAACAGACCCCTGGTGCATCTACATCTACTCAGGCTGCACCTCCCACAAGGTGCGCTTCATCCCAATGCATCTGGATTTCTACCATACTAAGGTCATTTCCAGCATCAGTCAACCAACGGCGGAGCAACTTTCTCAGCTGCGTTCTTTGGTCGCACAGATGTCAGGTGCTGCAACTGCACAACCAGGTGAGTCTGCTTATTTATGCTCGTATACTGTGCCGACTCAAAACACCAGACTTGTCCCTTACGGATGTTCTTACTGCCGAAAATTTGAACCCACTCTTCGTTTCTCACCCTGAACTCATCCAAACAATATTCCCGCATCTACCGCCCGACTTACCCGCAAGCCCCTCGCCGGAGGTCCTTTCTCAGATAGTATCGTCGCCGCAGTTCCGTGGTGCGGTGGCAAGTTTCGACCGTGCTCTGCGCACTGGCTTGCTAGGTAGTTTGGTAACACAGTTAGGGCTACCCGAAGAAGCCGGAACAAGTGTAGAGGCCTTCTTGAGGGCAGTACGTGAACAAGCTGATGACAACGCGTCAGGAAGCGAGCGTATGGATACGGACTAAAGGACTCTCCACGTTGTTTGTTGGTCTGGATCAATGACATAGCGGCTTAATAAAATCCTAATAAGTAGATCGGAAAAGGTGTGGCACGATAGCGAATCAGCTATAAAAACTACGGCCTCAATGGCTCCGGTTGGCAAGCCACTGAAGCACAATGTCCCTGTGAAAAAATTAGGTTGACTCGCCCAGGACATTGTTCATCAGACCTACAAATTATGTTGGCTTTTCATGGAACACTAGAGGGTGTCGTAAGCAGTAAATTTTAATTATTCAAAGGCCATCAAGCCCAACAT
>QFDW01000055.1:0-10377 GCA_003315895.1 Lactifluus rugatus | reverse complement strand
GATACAGAGCCACGAGAAAATAGGTGAACGTTTCTGGATGATCAAACACCACACAGATCATGTACAACAAACTACAGGAACAGTACAAAAGTACCAAGCAAAATGGCAGGAAGGTGTGAATCAAGCTGATCCATGATCTACCCACACATTCACCGTTAAATCGCTATCTATCGATCCTGAAGCAATCATATTTTGTTGGGGATGAGTCTATAAAAAAAAGTGACGCTCAGCATAGCCACGCCAAGTCAGACTGGTCGGATCGCTTACTGCGACAGCCACGACGACATCTGCAAAGATAAGCTCTCCGTCAGCGAATATGAAATTAGGTGCAGGGGGCTGAGGGCTAAATTCACCGCGATGACCTTCGAGGACCTGCATGACTTCCCGACTTTGCAAGTCCCACAGGTAGATCTTGCTGTCTTCGCTGCCCGAAACGATCCATTTGCCGCCCGTGACGCTGAAGCAGGCTGCGATGCAGTACTTTGCGTTTTGGTGGCCGACGTATGTCTTCAAGCAGCGCGACGTCTGGAAGTCCCACAGTCGTATGGCGCTGTCGTGGGCCGTGGAGAGTATGTATTTTGAGTTTGGGGAGAATTGCACGTGTTGGCTAAAAGCGATGGGGGATGGCAGTTGTGTATGCGGGTGAGTCATGTGTGATGTGTGTGTGCGCGCGGGCGTATCTCTTACCAAATGGCATTGTGTCCCTCAGCTAGGGTCTTGAGGCACTGTCCAGATGGTAAGCTCCATATGCGACTGCTCGGGACACAGTTAGATAGGACAAGGAGCGGTTAATGGTGGACGTACATGAGGCCGTCAAGCGAGCACGAGACGATCAGAGAGCCGTCTCGGTTGAAATGTACGGCAGTCACATAATCGAGGTGGGCATTCAGCGTTTTGGTACACCTTCCTAAAGGTTGTGACATTCTTGAGCAAAAAAACTCTTGGAGCATTGGCATGGCGCGAGTTTTTTTTTCTCTCGGGCGCAAAGCTCTCGCTCACCCTTTGAGGTATTCCATATCTTCACATCGCCTTCGCAGCCTCCGGATACGAGTTGTGTGCCTTCGGTGTTGTAGTTGATGCAAAAGACGTAGCTTGTATGTCCTTTGAGGACTCTACTCGTCAGACCCTTTCCACATAGCGTTTGAGAACATGGACATATTCGGGGAATTTCACGGATGATACACACAGAATCAACATCCCATATTCGAATGGTGTGGTCATCGGACGCCGTGGCAAGGTACACACTGTCTGGAGACCACGCAATATCCGACAGGCCCTTTGTATGCCCATTCAAATTACGGATGAGCTCCCCGGAGAACGGAGACCATATCTTGGCGACGTTGTCCGCAGCTTGCCAAGGGAAAGCTCGTGAGTGAAGAGTATATGTAAAAGGCACTTGCGGGGGGGAAACAAACCGCAGGATGCCAGTAAGGTCCCGTCTGGACTGAACTTGACGGACGATATGGACATGGTATGCCCTCGGAGCGTGTGCTTGAGCTCGTAACGGGGTCGCGCCCGCGCATGTACGTTCGCCGGTGGATTGGGAGGCGCGGATGGTGCTGCCGCCACTGGCATGGGAGGTGGATGGGGCTGCGCTGGAGGTGGGGGCGCATGCTGACTCTCAGGTATTTGGGGGTCATCTTCGGTGGTCTGAGAGGCGGCATCATCTTCTGTGGATGAATCGTCGGTCGCGGCTTGGCAGGGTGGATTCATATGATTCTACCGAGGCTCGAGCTAATCGTAGAACGGATGAGGCGCTATGGCACGTGCGTGCTACATACAATCGACTCGCTTATGCACTTATGGCTTGCTCTACGGCAGGCATGTCCCGGCGAATGTGGGTCACAGCTTCAAAGGTCGCAAAACGCAGTCATTTTTTTGACCTGGCCATGGGACCCAGAATGTTCGCTTCTCAACGCGTCCCAGGAATCTTTTCTGGAAACACCGCCGAATTTGTTGCCGCAGCGGGTTCTGCATCGTCCATTCCGCGCTCAATGAGACTTCCTGAGGTAGTGAAAACTTTTCAGCGTTCACCTTACTCAATGTACACTATTGAAGGTTGTTGTAACAGGTGTGCGATGGGGAAATTGGTCACTCAATACGCCGTCACCGGGTCAGGCTAACTAACTCCCGGTAGGGCGAGCCAATGTTGGCAAGTCTACTCTGCTCAATGCAGTAATGAAGCGGAGGAGACTGGTTGCTTCCAGTAAGAGGCCTGTACGTTCCGCTCTCTGCCACACGGCGGACTTTGTGTGACGCTTAGGAACATCCATAGGGTCGCACCAAGACCTTGACGTTCTTCCGTGTAGGTCCTGGCTTGGGCAAACTCATCTTGGTCGATGCTCCCGGTTACGGTGATCGCGGCCGTCCCGAATGGGGTGAACTTTTTAATCATTATATTAACAATCGGCGAGAGTAAGCCATTTAAATGTGGTTCGACGTCTGATGCTGACTACCTGGTATATGTAGGTTATGTCGCGTCTACATTCTAGTGAATGCAAAACATGGGCTCAGTCAAGCGGACAAGGACATGTTGCAAGAGTTGGATGAGAGGATTCAGTGTGGGCATACAAGATGGACACTGCAAGCCATCATTACAAAGGCGGATCTTGTGCCATTGGACAAACTAGACACGGTCATATCGAGCATCAAGCGAACCATTTTTGAAAACGCTCCGACTTGTCTGCCCCCGATCGTCACTGCATCCCTCAAATCTACCGGGCTTGGTATCGATGACGTGAGAAGATCTATAGTAGAAGCTTGTGGCCAAACTTGAACTTTACGTGATTCTGGCTTGTAGACTATACAAACAATTCTAGAAACTGCTTCATTAAAGGCCAACATCGAAGAGCAAAACCTCTGCAACAGAACTACCCAAGTTGGTCATCCGTAGTTCCTCTCTCGGAGCCGCGTGCACAAATACACCGTCGCCTTCTCTCATCTCGACCGACTGGTTGCCAATTTCCACTCGTACGTAGGCTCCCTGTGCAGCACCCTGGTTGAACCCTGAGGACTGCACGACTTGGATATACGCCTTGCGCTCTCCTTCTATTGGAGGCATCTCCCGGGAGATTGTGCGGTTAGGTGACAACAGTGTTGCATAGAATGCCACGTCGGACTGAACGGGCGCTGGACCGTCTCCTTCTCGATCTGTCGACACGCCATCTGACCCCACGGGAGCGACAAGAAGCGCCCACTTGTCCTGCTTCTCTTCTTCTGTGAAGTGCCTGCCACAACTTGTCATTCCACACGATTCTAGTCGGCTTATGGCACGTATACTTACCGCGTAAAGTACGCCGGTTTCAGGGAAGCTTTCCAGGGGAATGCCCAGATCTGTATCAAATGGCTATCCTCATCCCCGTTGGAGACCTCGCTGTGACGGATCCCGGTACCGGCGGAGGTGAGCTGAACATCCCCTCGTTTCAGGATTTCAACGTTACCCATGCTGTCCTGGCTGTCAACAATCGTCACCAAACTCGGCGGAGCATGTCACACAAACATGGCTCACTGTTTGAGCTCTCCCCCAACGATGTAAGAGAAGATCTCCATTTCCCGATGCGAGTGAAATCCAAACCCATTGTCAGCCATGATCCGGTCCTCGTTGATAATTCGCAGCCGTCCAAAAGATTCGAGACCATCCGCAAGGTATTCCCTATGCCCAGACTCACTTAGCCCATCATTCCACAATCTCTCTCTCTACTCGTACTTACGGAGGTACCGCAAATGTATACAGCGCTTGAAGCCAGTTGGTTGGCTGTACACCTCCGCGTTTGGAGTTCTCCCGAAGTTCAATTTTCGTCATCTTGAATAATACGTATCACCGTGAGCCACAGTCTAGCAAGGCGTTAGTCGATAGAATAAACTACCTCAAAGCCCTATCATTTATACCCGTCTTCAGCAGTCGGTTGGTCAGCGCGCTCCTTAGCGTCAGCAACAAGACGCGAAATATCGTAATCTGCATTTGTCACCTGCGCTTTTTTTTTCACCAATGGCTACCTTACTTCCTCCTCCCAAACGACAAAAAGTATACCATGGCATCCCAGAGCCAGAGAAACCTCCTGTAGAACAATCTCCAAATATCATTGTTCAATTTGTGTCAGAGGATGATGGCTCGGCTTTGGCCCCTGCGGTCAGCTTACCCGCTGATATCTCGCGGGATGATTTACAGGGTTTGGTGAACAAATTGACATCCAAGGTGTGCCGTATCGAGTATATTCCTGCCACGTACTCATCCGACATGACACTACAAGACCGACGAGCCTGTGCCGTTCCAGTTCCACGTCGCGCTACTAGCTGATGCTGCCACTAAAGAATCTACTCGGGTAGTCATATCCAAATCGATCGAGGCAGACGTGCTTTCACACCCGTCCCACGCGTTTTCACCCGAAGACATCCTCGTCGTCCATTGTTCCCCACAATCCGTGTTTCGTGTCAGACCGGCCACGCGATGCTCGTCTTCCCTGTCCGGTGAAGTCATCGCTTAACCATCATCGTCCCTGGGCCTCAGCGTTCCTGACATCACGTCCTGTACCCCTTCAGGACACTCATCGCCTATACTATGCGCATCTTTTTCTCCTACGGGGAACCTCCTTGCAACGGGCTCAGGAGACACCAATGCACGTCTGTGGGATCTGTTCACAGAAACCCCTTCACACACGCTCTCTGGCCACAAGGGGTGGGTTTTATGCGTCGAATGGGAGGCCCTTGAACGAAAGCTGGCGACGGGAGGGCATGACGGCCATGTAAAGTCCATTCTCCCCAAATGCTTCTGAATATGCACCTCTCATCTTGGCAGGTTCGGATATGGGATCCCAAGACTGGAAAGCCTATCGGCGACGCGCTAAAAGGGCATTCAAAATGGATCACGTCTCTGTCCTGGGAACCAATACATATGTGGGCCACCCGTCTCGTCATCGCCCACAGGCTGACCTCCTCGGATCAGAAACCCTACGTCGCCTCGGTTAGCGTCTTCCTCTAAGGATGGTACCGTGAAAGTGTGGGCTATCGCTACGCGGCGCCTAGAGTATACTTTGGGTGGCCATACCGCGAGTGTGAACGTTGTGCGATGGGGAGGTGGAGGGCTCAATGGCAAAGGTGTGCTATACACTGCGTCGTCCGATCGTACGGTCCGTATCTGGGATGCGAATAGTGTACGTCTGCGCTTTGGATCAATTCTGGTCTTTAGGCGACTGAAGCCCCCATTCTTTTAGGGCAAGCCACTCCACACGTTGAAAGATCACGCACACTGGGTGACCACGCTCTCCTTAAATACCGATTTTGTTTTGCGTACTGGACCCTTCGATCATACCGGGAAGCGATCATCTTCTGATCAAGAAGGTTCTTTTTCATATGTATAGGATATGACAAGAGATGTTGATCTTCAACCTAGCTCAATCTCGTGCTTTGGCGCGATATAATACCCTCGTGTCTTCCATGTCGGAGCTCATGATTACCGGCTCTGACGACCATACGCTTTTCTTGTGGTCACTCTTCCCTTCGCGTTCAGATTCTAGTACGCCTTCCGAGGTCGCAGCTTCGAACGGGGGAAAGCTCAAGCCCTTGGCTCGCTTAACCGGACACCAGCGTCAGGTTGCACATGTCGCTTTCAGTCCTGATGGTCGATGGGTTGCAAGTGCTGCGTGGGACAACAGTGTACGATTATGGGAAGGGCGCACGGGCAAATTTGTGGCGACTCTTCGAGGACACATCGGTGCAGTCTACAGGCTTACATGGTCGGCTGACTCTCGGCTCCTTGTTAGCGCAAGTAAAGACACGACAGTCAAGGTGCATCCTCTACCAGGGTCTGTGGTTCTGAGCTGATGTGTTCCCACTCCAGATATGGGACCTCAAAACGTACAAAATCAAGACGGACCTTCCTGGTCACACTGATGAAGTGTATTGTGTTGATTTTGTGGCTGATAAGATAGTCAGCGGGGGTCGTGATCGTACAGTAAAAATGTAAGCATTCTTGATAATCTTTGTGCAATGTCCGATATCGATATTTACATGTGCCCCAGATGGAAAAATTAACTTATGGTCCTGTGAGCATGTTGGATGGACCATTTTAGTGGTTGATTCAAGGTTATAGTCTAAGGCCCGCATTTCACGCTGTATATGGAAATGACCTAACTGAGCGCCGCCCGTACAACACCCATCCCATGTGATCATAATTTCAATTGCTTCTCGCTGTCCCTGCAACCGTTTTGACGTCACTGTGCCCGTTCGCTTGCAAGCCAAAATGGTACAAAAACCCCTTGTTGGCCGCAAGCGACCGTGTGATGTTCGTTAGCCGCTCGGGAAAGATGGTCGCTGGTACCCTCCCCGTGATCTGGATCACGTCTCCTTGGGAAGAGACATGATCGAGGGATCTACCTCCGAGTAGGAAACATACGCATATAACTTATGCATCGTAGGAAACCTGTTGCCAGACACTACTGTAGTCAACGTCGCATATATCATTGCGCCCCGGTTAAATGTCATTTGGAGACGAGACGGAACAAAGATGATACGACATGCATGCTTGTGATAGAACGTAAAGTAGTTTAGACGGTTTCAGCGGGTATGGCCAAAAAAAGTCCGACAGTGCGACCACTTACTATGCTCACGTACGTATGATTGTGGTCATTTGGTGAGCCCCCTGATGATCTTATGCATGCATCATCGTCACGAGGACCACAGGATCTTCAAGGGCTGTTGCGTGCCTATGAACACTTTAACAGGTGACAGTGATTGACTCCCTCTGGGTACGGGAGTCGACTGTATAAGCTACTACAACGGGACAGGGGAAAGGAGGAGAGATGAGTAACGTAACGCAAACGCAATGGGGATGTGTTCTTCGGTTGCTCCAAGACGCTCATCGCTGTTATTACTGTAGTACTGAGAACTGCTAGGAAACGGGTGGACATGTAAGACAGATCATTAGACCAAATGCCGACGTAAGTAGGCTCTGTATGGGTATATTGGGCTATCTGTGATTTAGACGTGCGGTGATTGGGGAAGACGTGAAAAATAATTCCCGACCGAAGGGACCTGGGGATCCTGGGAGACTGAGGCTGACCCGTGGATGGATTATTCCACGTCATCACACAACTTTCATCCACACACATTTCTCTCATCTTAACACCTATCATTACCATGCACGGCGATGAGCTGTCTCAACGCCTAACACACAATACTTCGTCCCCAGCTTTCGACATCCCAGATTATCTTCCACTTCGACGAGTAAAGCCACTCCCAAAACGCAAACGTAGCTCTCCCGAACCAGGATGCTCGCCAACCCCCCTCAATGCCATACTGCCTCCCATCCTACCGCCGCCGCCTGGTCCAGATGCCACCGCTGAGGAGCTGATCGCACATGCAGAAGTTTTATCTGCGCAGGTCACGTTCCAGTCGTACTTCCTCCCCTCCCTCAGCGGTATGCCAGATTTTACCCGCAGCACCAGCACCAGCACCAGCAGCATTAGCAGTAGCAGCAGCGTGGAGACCACCCTAGAGACATCTGTCAATGTCCTTGACATTACGCATACCAGGGAAGGCGATCAAGCTGATCCGATGCAGCAACAGGGCAATGCTAAAAAACGTAAAGTACCGGCGCATCTTTCGGGCTCGCAGATGGGGCCCGACTCGGCAGACGTGCATTCGGGCGAGGAGGAACTGTCTGGAACGGAAAAGGGCCCGTTCTCCAACAGCAGCGGCTTTGCGTCCTCCGCAGAAGTGCCAACCCCTGAGAAGGACGGACGGTCCACCTCCAATGCGGTAGCGGATGGTCGTCGTCGTCGGGGGAAGGTGCTCCCCGCTACGATGGTGGGTCTACGGCAAAAGGAGATACTCAAGCATCGGAGACGACAGCTGGGCGTTGCATTGGGTATGCCCTCGCTCGGTGACTCGCTCGCGCTGGATCAGGCGCTGTTGGCCAACTATGCACTACTTAACGAGAATCTTTCTTCCGGTATGAGCAGAAATGCCCGTCTCAAGTCACGTTGGATGCGCAGGCGTGCATCGCGCGTGGTCCGTCGGCATCGCACCTTGGCACCCCCACCTCCTTCTGAGCCGACCCGCCGCATCTTCCCCGACGGCAAATTTACGTTCATGAGTCTTAACACAGGTGTGTCTTTTTTGTTTGGATCGATTCTTTTCAACGGCATGTATACGCATTTCGATTGTTTGATGGCGTCTCATCTCATCAGCTTCGGAGCGCCTCGTCTCCACCCGTGCCGAATACACGGTCTTGCACGACCGCTTCGAGTGTGAGCTTGCACGGAAGGTCGACAAGGCCGCGGAGAGTGCAAAGGAAAACGCTGCCGTTGGTGTTGATGCGGATGCTGAGGCGGGTATTGGTGCCGAGGCTAAACGCGGGGAACGAGCGATGCGCAAGGCTCGTGCGACCACGCAAGTTGTGCAAGACACGACGGACACGCCTGCGGTTTCAAAATCTCCCAGCCCCACCAAGACGAAGACTTCGGGGAAGAAGAAGAAGCGCTCAGCACTGGCTAACGCGTCGAACCCTCATCATCTTCGCAATTACGTTCCGTCGCGGATGCCAAATGAGGGCCACCTAAGTGCAGCACAGCTCGGGGCAAACACGCAGAACTTGCTAAGCCCGATTCCTCTTCTTTTCTTGTCGGCGCAAATACCGCCGAGGCGGGGTAATAACACGCAGCCGCGGCCGTCATGGGCGGCGGCGGTTGGGTCGCAGCTGGGGAATCCAGCGGAGGAGTGGATTTGCCCGACGTGTGAATATCGACTTTTCTACGGGGACGAGCAGGGATACCGGATAGGGGTACGGAACCGAAAAAAGATACTCAAACGTCGGCGGCGAGCGCGGGAACGAGCGGCGGCGGCTGCGAACGGAAGCGGGACGGGAGTAGGTGTGCATGTGAAAGGAAGCGGTTTCGATGACGAGGAAGATCTCGATATTCAAACGACCGGCTCGGGATTGGCGCTCAACCAGACGAGATTGGCGAAGGTTGAGCGGGACAAAGGCGGGGATAGAGAAGTGCACGATCTCGGTGCTGCTGGATAGACAGACAACGACCACTGCACCCAAATCATCTCACTCTCACTATTACGATATCACTGTTATAAACAACGTCGGAACGTATAGACGGATAGGCCAGTACCAGGGTCTTCGGTTGGTGCCGGTGTTGCTATTTTGGCGACCACATCCAGATGATGATTAATGAAGCTCCGCAATCTCGGCACGTCTTTTGCAATTCATCTGCACTTACGGTAAGTCTGGTCTTCAACCCGCCTGGTCACAGGCATGGCCGTACTGTATTTTTTATTTTTTTTCGTCACGAGGGTGGCTTGGAGGGTGAAAAAAAAAGGTTAAAAAATATTTCACCGGTTTTACGGGCACAAGGGAACAAAGGAACGAAAGTGGGTTAGAGCACAGCTAGCTGGTCCGAACTCCTGTTTTTTTCCCCTCTCACTGTTTTCCTTTTTTCTTTCTTTTTCCACTTTCCTTTTTTTCTTTTTCCCCTTCTTCCAGTCCGTATTTGCAATAATTTTAGGTATCATAGTAAGCGTCTGACCTTGACTACTACTAGTAACCACATGGGTCACGTTTGAAACCAGAACATTAACATCCCCACGACCAACGGAACGATCAAGGCCAATTCATTTGTTGTTATACAGTAGGTGGTATACCCTTGCTCACTCCTTGATTGTCGGTTAAGCGCAGTGATTTCCTTTCATGTTACCACATCGAGCGCCTCAACCGCACGCTTGAAATTATACTTGACCCCAAACTTGACCTGACCCGTCGGCTAGCCTCTAGTGCTCTCTCTCTCTTCCGCCTCGAACAGATGTCGCCTTGCTTCTCCTGCTGCTGAAGTCATTTACCTCACCTCGCACTCAGCCATTGCATTCCACACGTATCATGTCCTGTCAGTGTCATACCTGCCGTCGATAACCTGCTTTTTGCCCCCCCCCCTCCCCGCCTGTCCCTCACTCATGTCCTTCATTCCGTTTCCTCACCGCTCACAATTTTCTCCAGCCTCCAGCACGTCCTTTCGCCCTCCCGGTCAACACACCGCCCCACCAACTGCGCGTCAGCAGGCCTATTCCTCCCTTGGCGAGGCCTTAGGCACTGAACGTCCCGGTCTCACTTCGTACCCCCAACAACCTCCCCCGCCTTCCTCATCCTCCTTACCGATGTCCTCAGATGGTCGATATATGTACCAGCATCAGCAAGGAATGACTCCTTATGACTATTCGTCCTATCCACCCAACTCCTATGATGCATCTCAATTCCCCCAGACCCACACCAGACAACACAGATCCTCTCAATCACATCCTCCCCCGTCTGAGCATGTGCCCTACAACCCCCCTCAACCCCACTACCACCCTTCCTACGGTTCTGCCCCTTATGCCGTT
>QFDW01000048.1:0-10064 GCA_003315895.1 Lactifluus rugatus | reverse complement strand
TGAGGTGGCCATGGCGGGGATGGGGATGGGATATTCGGTGGTGGCGGCGGCGGCAAGCGGGCAAAGCCGCCAGGGAACGGGTGATGGCCCTGTGGATGTCTGGGCGTACGACTGTCCACAACATCCAGTTTGTCTGTTGTGGTAGACTTGCTGTGGCCCCCAAGCGACAGCGCGTTGAACGAGTCGAGAAAGTTGCGCGCGCGTTTCTCGTCTGCTTTGTCTCTCTTGCTTGTCATGAGGGTCACTTCTCTGCGGGAACTAGTGCTCCAAGGGAGACAAAGTGGCATGCAACAAAAGGGGAGGACGGAAAGTAGAGTGATGAGGATGTACTGTAGTCATATCATCAAGCGTGGGCCATAGCATCATCATAAAGGTGAGGCAGTTCCGCGTGGCGCTGAGCTCGACAATCTACGGACCGGTGGAAAGCTCGGCAGTGGCCCACAGCCACAACTCGACACGACATCCTCCTGCTTCCCTTTATCAGTCAGAAGAAAAAAAGAAAGGTTGGTGCGTGGCTTTGCATTCTACTCAATGAAGAAAGTGATGAAACGCACTGGGCTCTGAGAAGAAACCCTGCTGCCATGCACTACGCCTCACCGAGGCGGCGGCCTAGAAAACCGTTAACTGACCAACTTCATTTTTTCTCTCTGTGTGGGTGGCTGTAGGAATCCAATTTGATATTTTCTCCGTTTGAGTAGGACTTTTTGTGATGGCAGACGAGGCCACCGAAGCAAGCCTGCAAAATTTTTGCGAGGTCACGGAAGAGATGGAGAAAAGCATGGTCTCAGTGCGCGAGCTAATCCAGGGTCTACGCGAAAAGTGCATCCTCTGCATGTATAGTACGGGTATAACTTCATCTCACAGCCTATTTGCAGACGAGAAAAGACGTCCGATCTCGACTTCAAGGACGGCATCTCCCTTCTCTCATCGAAGCACCACCTTCTCCTTTCATACCTACAGTCTCTGGTTCTCCTCCAGGCGCACCGTGTTCTCGGGCATTCCCTCACAACCCGCTTACCGCCTCCGGAGCCATTCAACTCTTCTGAACGTGGTCAGAGAGGCGCGAACGCGGGTGACCTGGTCGATTCAATGATCGAGGGTCGCATCGTGCTCGACAAAATCAAACTACTTGAAGGCAAGATGCGGTACCAAATCGAAAAACTCGTCCAGCTCGCCGCAGAGGAACCCTCTAATAACAAAGCTGTCGATGGTCAGCTTCTCTCGCGCTTGCTATCGCATTCCTTGCTGATCTTCGAGTTCCGTTGTAGACCCACTCGTGTTTCGCCCAAATCCAGAGGCTCTTGTTGGGGAAGGGTCCGATGAGGAGGATGACCAAGACGCAGACGCAACATCCCAAGGCGGGATCTACCGCCCGCCAAAGTTGGCACCGATGCCATACGTTGAACCTACCTCCAAAGAAGCTCGTGCGCGCCGTCCGCCACCTGCCCCGCATGCCCTCGCTTCGCTTGCGCATCTTGATCCCGACCGGCCATTTGTGGAGTCTGCCACTGGGTTGGGCATCGTGCCTTCCATGCAGAGCGTGCGTGCGCGGGAATTGCGGCACATGGAAGAGTTTGAGGAAGAAAACATGACACGGCTGGTCCTCAAGAAAAGGGACGAGCGACGTCGGAGGAAAGACGAAGAGGACATTGCACTCGGAGGTGAAGGGGGGATTACGGGCAAAAGGAGAGGCGGCGGGTTGGAAGATGAGTTTGGGGATATTCTCAGGGAGCAGCGCCGGGACAGGGCTCTTGCCGGCGATGGGTACGAAGAACTGAGGTTGAAAGGACGCAAAGAAGGTGCCCTGGCACGATCTAGAGCTAGGGCACGGGAGGAGACCGGGGATTTCATGGAGGGACAAAGGCAGAGAAAGAAGGGACGATTTGAGAGAGACGTTAGGGTCGCGAAGAAGAGATGGGCTCGGAAACACAAACAAAAGTAGCTTTCGATTGAAAATAGCATGAGAGAATAAGGGGGAACTATGTTACATAGCACGAAGCAACCGTCAGATATCAAAATCGTCATCATCCAAATCCACCCGCCGTTGGAACTGAGGAGGGAGGAGGGTCAGTTTGGAGTGTCCTTTGACGTCGCTTGCCAGTCAATGATTACATACCACGATAGTACCTTGGCCGGAAGCCTTCTTCTGTGCTTCGTCCGCCTGCACGAATGTGTGAATGACCATGCCACAAGGGCTATAATACACACCTGTTCCAGGAGGCCAATGAGTTGTTGCTCGCTGACACGTCCTCGGAGCTGCCCTGTTTGTGCCATCCGCAGGAGGATTGATTCGATCTGGTTCGATCTGGAGGGTGATACAAGTGCGATACGGGACACTGTACACTTGATAAGCTCTCCTTTACGACTGAGAGAATGGGAAGCAAGTACATACGGCGTTCACGAGCTGCAGGTTCGAGGGCTGAGGCGAGGAGATCGCGTCTCATTTGTTCCTCTGCTCGCCTTTTCTCAGCCTCCTCGCTGCTACCTGATATTTGGCCATTGTTGTCTGTGCCAGACTGCTGTAGCTGGTTTAGACGTGCAGCGCGAATCGCAGCAAGTTCAGAATCATCCATAACGAGTTGTTATCGACAGGGGGGGATCAGGGCGTGGGAAACTGCGTAACGCACCTCATTGTCGCGTCGTTTTCGCCTCTTTACAATCTCTTAATACACTCTCACTTGATCTCTTCACTGACGCCGAATTGACACCCTTCTCCAATGTCATCTGTTAAACCCAATTCATCTCATCCCACTCCCGTACTTCATGCGGGCACATCACTTCAAGCAAAGTCTTCCGTCCTCACGGGCGTGCAGGACGCGTACTGGAGCGATGAAGAGGTTCGATCTCTTTGTCCTCTTTCAAATGAAAAACTTTATTAATATACCCTCCATTTCTAACCAATCCATTTTCCTTTCTACTTTTATGACTTTTGTAGGAAGCGAAGGAGTGTCCCCTTTGTCTCGAGGAAATGGATATCTCGGATTTGAATTTCAAGCCGTGCCAGTGCGAGTACCAGGTATCCACATTCTTTTTCCCTTTTCATCATCTCAGGCCATATGAATGCTATTATTACGCAAATAGATTTGCCGATTCTGTTGGAATCACATTCGAAGGAACCTCAACAATAAGTGCCCTGCGTGTAGGAGGGATTATTCCGACGAAGTCGGCCAATTCAAGCCTATTAATAAAGAAGAGTGTGTGGTCCCCGCCCCCAATTTAACTGAAGAACCTGAATTTAGTTACTATTTCCACACTTGTAGCCAGCGACGTTTGGCCCAGCAGAAGAAACAGCGTGAACGTGAACGGAAGGATCTTGACGCACTCGGCCGTCGTCACCTCGCAAATGTTCGTGTTGTACAGCGCAACGTGGTGTACGTTGTAGGTATTGGCCCTCGCTTCGCTAAGGAAGAAGTATGCCTCCTATACAGCATCCTTATTATGATTGTCAATCTCATCGCGATCTTTACTTTGTAGTTAATTTCCACCTTGCGCTCAAACGATTACTTCGGCCAATACGGCCGCATTTCCAAGATTATATTGGTAAAACGCACTCCGCCAGGCACACAGACACCAGTTGTAGGGTTGTACATCACTTATCATCGCCGAGAGGACGCTGCACGCTGTATTGCTGCCGTTGATGGTTCTGCTTCGCCCGGCGGTGGGAACGAGATCATGCGGGCAAGTTATGGTACGACGAAGTACTGCATGTCTTTTTTGCGCGGCGTCAACTGTCCGGATCACAACTGCATGAACCTACACGAGTGGGGAGACGAGAAGGATTGCTTCACGAAGGAAGACCTCACTACCTTGTACTTGTCTTGGCAGTGCCATTCTCGGTTAGTTGCTGACAGCTGTATGACAGGCAACATACTATCAAGGACACCGAGGTACCGAGAAAGAATGTCGTGTTGGGCAAGAAGGCGGACGATTCGTCAGGTGAGCCCATTGCCTCTCTTCGATGGGAGTAGTTCTCATTCAGGCTTGCATAGCTCGGCTTCCCCGCTCTGCCTCGTGGGCGAGGCCGTCCCATGATCGGTTCCTGGGCGCAACAACCTTGACTCAGCACAACACATCATCCGCTGCAGCCACGAGCGTTCGGTCTACTCGAAGAGGAGACCGAGGTGCCCGTCCTCGCCCTATTACACCAGCAATTCCCGAAACTTCAGAGGCGTTGCCAGCATCCTGGAAGACCAAAGATGCGAAGGGCCCTTCTGCAAAGGCTTCTTCAGCTCCATCTACGTCCCGCCCATCAACCCCCGCAAACAGTAAACCCACGAGGCAGAAACAAGCATCACCATCTATTCCTATTCCACCAAGGTCCCCGACCTCTTCTGTCACTGTTGAATCCGATGCCGGCTCTGGGTCGCAAGACGCACAGTCGCTTTCCCCGACTCCTTCCACCCCTGCAATCCCTCCAGGACTGCCTGCCATTCCACCAGGCCTTTCTGCCCCTCCCGGGCTCCCTCCTCTTGGTAGCCGCGGCCCGCTGGGCGCTCCTTCTTACCAAATGTCAAGTCAAGTCCAGGCCCTCTTAAATGACGTCAAAGCGCGCCGCGAATCGTCTTTCCCTTCCATAGCCACGAGCCCCTTCCCAGACTTTGATCGCACATTGCAGAACCTCGCAGAGGTTGATGGCAAGTTTGGTGGCTTCAGTTTCAATTTTGATCCGAAGCTTGCGGAGACGGAAATTGAAGATGACACTCCGGAGTTCCCGGACACCACTTCGCCATTCCATGGCTCATTTATAGATGCATTTCCTGCGCTCCGAGCACCATCCCACCCTCCAGGACTTAACGCCTCACATTCACAGCGGCCTATCTATGATCCCCATACCTCACCCATTCCTAGCCAGGCATCTCCCGCTCTTTCTTACACCGGATCATTCAATCCATTCGCAGAGAGTAGCGAGTCTGATGCTGCGGCGTCAGTGAGACGACCAGTGCTCGGTGACGACTCCTCGCAGAAGATGTCAAGATTCGGCTTCGCGAGGAATGCACGGCAAAATGGTAATCTTAGCTCAACCTCGAGTCCTCTGGTCTCATCGACACCGTTGAGTCCTACTGAAAGCATTGGTCATGGACCATCGCACCTTCCAGGCCCGGGCCCTGGCGACCTTGGCTCCTCATCGCCGTGGCCAACTTACCAACACCCTGCTCATACTCTCCACTCGCATAATGTATCTGCAGCCAGCTCACCCTTGGTTTCTCAAGCTCAAGCCCAGGTACAGAGCCAGGGTTATCAACACCTGCCGTCGACGAATCGATTTCAACCGTTTGACCAGACTGCAGGCGTCAGCGAGGCCGCTCTTCGTGAGTTCATTCAGGACAGCAGGGAGCGGCAACACCGTGCGAATGCAGCGAGGAGTGCTGCGCTAGTTGGTAGGAGGCCACTTCTCGTATAATATTGTAGCGGCTGTTGACGATTGGATTTGCTTTTCCCGACTCTATGTACTCTGCCACTTTATGTAACATGACTTGTCTTTCTTTCTTGTCGCAGATCAAGAACAACAGCAGTATCGTTTCGCTCAGCAGCAGTTTAGTGACCCGGCGATTATGTCGGCAGGCTTTGGTGTGCCACTCGCGCCGTCGCAAGAAGCGTTTGGACGTTCACCGCAAGCGTATGGCCCACCTCCTGGCCTCGCGTACCCTCCTGGCTTGCAGAACAGCGTGGTGCATGACTGTGAGTGTTTTTGTCTTGTCTCAGAGCGGGCGGCTTGTGTTCGTAGTCCCGAGCGCCGTGCCTCAGGGCGGGATCTCTTCTATCTTGCGTGACGCCGGTGGCTCCTATGATTAATCCATTTCTCCTTATTTGCTTTCTATATCTCCCCTTCCACACGTTAATCGGGAGTTTTTCTTTTTTCCTTCTTTCTGACCTTCGCTCGTTCTGGTATGTTTCCATGGTGGCTGGACGCTGACATGCACTCCCTTTTGCTTCTTTGCTCATCCCTAAAACATCCATATGTCTATGTATAGTGCCACCCGCGCGCTCACCCTCGCCGCTGCTCTCGTCCTCCGATTTTCCCGCGCTGACGGCGCAGCCCCCACAGCCTCCCAACGCTTCGTCCGAGCCTCCCGCTGAGACTTCCGAGGACGCCGGTAGCACCCAGCCGGACGAAAAGACGGTGCGACGCGCGGAAAAGAAAGCGGCAGCCGCTGAGCGTGCGGTAGAACGTGCCAAGCGGCGTGCAGAAAAGGAGCGTGAGAAGGCAGAGAAGAGAGCCGAGAGGGAAAGGCAGGAACGAGAGCGGAAGGAGAAGGAGAAGGAGAGACTAGAGAAAGAGCGGGAGGAGAGGTTAGAAAAGGAAAGGACTGCGAAAGCGCAACGGGAACGTGAGAAGACAAGGGAATTGGAGGAGGCGACGGCAAAGGCAGAGGCACAGAAAAAGGCAGCTGTGTCCTCCAAGGTGCAGAAGGGGGACGTGGCAGGGTCATCCGTGTCCAAACGAAAGTCAAACACCAAATCTACACCAGCTTCGAAGACGACGTGTACCCCTGCCCCTGTACCCCCCACATCCTCGTCTTCATCCCCACCTAGTCAAGGTCCCCTCCTGTCGAAACTGCCAAAGAAGAATCGTCCGGTTACAAAGCTCATCAGGATCCCTAAAGAGGATGATCTACCAGCGGAGGCCACATCGGTCTTGACATCTGCCGCTAATTCCGAACCATCGCAGCTTCCCCTCGAAAATCCGGGCAGTAGCAGTGTCCTGGATGCCAACTCCACGAGTTCCCGTGGGCAGTCTGTGGAAAGGACGGCAAGCGACCCAGCGTCAGTCGGGGAACTTTTGGCACAGATCGGGCGTCGGTACCCGATGATGGACCTTGCCCATCACCCTTTTTTCGACGCACAGAAGCTCAATCCGACATCCAAGATGACGCTTGAGTACGGCCCACTCGCACATGCGCTTTCAGCACTTTCTGTCGGCGGTGGCTCATTTGCAAATAATATCCCATCTGGTTCGGTCGACAACGCGGTTTCGTCGTTCCAGCAACTCCTCGAGACGCTCACACAGACCATATCTGACCTCCTTCGACTACTACCTCGTACGACGTGGGACGACAGCTCGTCTTTTGATGGCGTGTTACGTGACATGCTCAAAGGCGACGACGCCTTCGATGATGGTAGCGAGGACAAATCACACACCGGTACAGGCAAGGACGAAGTTGCCGCTCTCACACTCGCGCTCGAGCGCCGCGCACGCTGGATGGAGGTGCAGCTTTCCAAACTTGAGGAACTCCACCGCGATATCAACAGGGCTGCCGTTCGTGCTGTGCTCGCCTTCAACGATTCGGGCTGGGACCCACACGGGTTTGCGCCGCGTACAGGCGGCACGCTGCAAAAATTTGACATGTTGGGCATGGTAAACGTTGAGGGACGTGAGCCACGCTCGATGACGGCCGATGAGCTCGAAAAGGAGCTTGCTGAAGCTAAGGAGGCTGCGGTTTTTGCAGAGATAGAGGTGCGTGAGATTATGGAGCGCATTCAGGCTGCCGGATTGCCTATTGATGGGGAGTATGGAACTTGACGCTTGGTTTCTCGATGTGAGGGACTCGGACTGGTGATACCCATTGTATCCTATTGCACTTTCCTTTGAACATGCATTTCCTCGATTCACCGAAGGACGGTCGCAAGTCTGATCTTGCACTGCCTAAAGCTCAGCAACACAATCCCATGTCTTATTCCTTCTTCCGTCGGTTGTCTGTTGGCTTTTCATCTCGGCTTAAAATAACCAGTAGTCAACCGAATACCAAATCAATGACTCAATTTTCCTCAACCCCACAGGCTGGTCGTCTGTTTCGTCGGGTATGTTGATCACTCGGTGCGAGACCACATCAAAATCATGAGTAATCGGGCAATGCTGGGGTAGGGGGGAGGAATCGATCAACTAAGATGGCCGGCCCAATCGCGACAACTGAATCAGCCGTTCGCTTGTGCAGAACGTGTCAATGACAGGCTAGTCCTCCATCACTGATACTCTTAACCTAAGTATCTGGAGAAACCATGGGGGTGGTACAAGGGTAAGTCCTTTATTCTTTTCTGAGGGACAGAGGCAACGCCTGTAGTGATTGACAATCACCAGCTATTTAGCCTCAGGGCCAGGGCCGTGTTTGGAAACTTGAATTTGGAACATGCACAAACACACCATCAGGAACGAAGTAGGTACGTACGCAGACGAAATTTGGAAGAATCGGCCAATACGGGTCAAGGCAGATCATCAAGTGTGATGGTGGGACAGACAAAAAGGTGGTCGGCTTGTTCGGTCGCGCAATTGCACAATTGAGCGACATATTGTCGTCGACGTTACGGTGATCCGCCGCTCTTCCATCCCTTTGAGCGGTATGAACTTCCCCGTTGTACATATATTCTCAAGCCGGTATCTCCGAGAAACGAGAGGTAATATCAAGCCTGAGTTATCGATAGCAAGCTTTGTGATGCCGAAAGGTATCCAGCCTGGTCGGATTTTTTTTTAGAGATACTACGTGAAGCATACTGTAGTCGTGCCTCTGCCATGACCGGATCCATGGGTGCGGTTGGTTGTCTTATTGCTTTTTGCGCATCGCGGAATTTGCCACTCTGCGGCATCCTGGATTTGCATTCTTCAAGGCGCAGCAAAGCAATACGTCCAAGTACGTCGTTACCGATCGAATCATGGGGGGCGAAGACATCCTGGTAGCGACGAGCCGGGGTCCACAGGTACGCGGCCCCCATCCTCCTCCCTCCTCCGTCTTCCAAGCAGGCGTGTCGCCGCTGACGCCCTTTGCGCGCATCGTATACGTCGTCTTTCCCAGCTGACGATGCCAGACGACAGGCCTACCCTGTTCTTGAAAGAGGAGCTCCGCTCCTAGAGTACAGCATGTGCCATTTGGGATGCTCGACGACCGGGTTCGCCGGGGTTCGGAGTTGGAAAAGTCTGACAAATTCCACTCGATCCTTAAACTGGATCCCAAATATACGCGCCGCGGAGCCTTTATCGTGACGAGGTAGGCCAAACCATGCTGTTTCTCGCTGGCTGCCAGTGTGTTCCGCGAGCAAAAGAGCGTTCCTGCGTCCGGTGTTATTCGTTCTCGGGGTTCACGAGACTTGCAAAATGGCGTTGGGGCCCAGTATTTGCGAAGCTTGCTGATGGCCGCCGGCTTCGTGTCAACTTGACTCGGACTATGGGTACGTGACGGGGGTTATACTCATTTTCACTACGAACCGATAATGCACCCCGATATCGACCCTTGCTGTGTGCCCTAGCGAACCCTGACAGTGATTGCGTATCACCACATCAGCTTTTTAAAAATTAGCGTTCGCCATGACATACCATCAAGGGACAAACTTTGAAACTTATTAGTTATCGGAACGGGCTCGGAGACCGTCCTACACGGTCACTTTTCCTAGATTGAGCGTACGACAATACTGTAGTCTTTTCTAGTATACATCAATGCTAAATTATTTAATTTCGTGGTGTGGCCGGGATGTGACCAGGGCCTGCCGTGTTTCTAGTACTGTACCCCCACAGAGACGTTGCGGCCGTGTTTCCGCCGCCCCTGAAACTGCAATCGGGCCGAGCGCGCCTCTATTCTGGGCGAGAATCCTGCCACTTTTGAGAAGGCTGGGAATACGAACCAGGAGGGTGGCCGATATCCACAAGAGTGGACGTGGGGCCCGGAGGGAATCAAGGCTAAGTTTATCATGTTATAACGCGTGACGGTGGTGCAGGGGATTGACTCGGAGCTCATCGCACGGACCGTCAGGCTCAAAAAAGGGTCGCCAACCGTCTGGTCACAGAAGCACGAGGCCGTTCGGATGGGCGATCGCTTCGACAGACCGGTCCTAACGCGTTACCGCAGTGCGGCACACTCGTAAGGCCGTACGTAGCAACAGGAAATTGTGGAAAAACTTTTCAGCTTTTCCACTTTTGCAAGTAGAAAAGTGAAAAAGTGAAGAGGTTCGATTTTTTTTTTCACCTGTCCACCATAGGGAAATTTTTGTGTTTTTTGAAAAATTTTCAACTTTTCAACTTTTTGCCCAATTCTAGGTTACTTTTCAACTTTTGTCCCTTTTTGGGCTTTTTCATTTGT
>QFDW01000046.1:0-10743 GCA_003315895.1 Lactifluus rugatus | reverse complement strand
ACACACGAATCGTTTCATCGTCCGAGGCCGATGCGATCCGCTCGCCGTCCGGCGAGAATGCAACAGAATTGACCGAAGAGGTGTGTCCAGTAAACGGGCCCGCTACGACCTGTCCTGTTGTGGCATCCCACACGAGAATCGTTTCATCGTCCGAGGCTGATACAACCCGCTGGCCGTCCGGTGAGAACGCAACAGAATTGACCGAATAGCAGTGTCCAGTAACCGGGCCCGCTACGACCTGTCCTGTTGTGGCATCCCACACGCGAATCGTTTCATCGTCCGAGGCCGACGCAATCCGTTGGCCGTCTGGTGAGAATGCAACGGAAGTGACAGAAGAGGTGTGTCCTGTAAGCGGGCCTGCAATGATCTGTCCCGTTGTGGCATCCCACACGCAAATCGTTTCATCGAACGAGGACGATGCAATCCGCTGGCCGTCTGGCGAGAATGCAACAGAATTGACTATATTGGTGTGTCCAGTAAACGGGCCCGCTACGACCTGTCCCGTTGTGGCATCCCACACGCGAATTCTGCAATCTGACGCCGATGCGATCCGCTGTCCGTCCGGCGAGAATGCAACAGAAGTAACCCATTCGCCAGCCGGAATCGTCATTTCCAATGCTGGCCAATGGGATAACTGCCCGCGTTCCAAAGTCAATGCGTGAGGAAATTGATGAACGTATTGATTGAAGATGTGGGAAGAGGCCGGTGTGAAAGGGAGGGCGGAGACATAAATATGCGGAGCGCTCCTTGCTATGGCCATTCCGAAATACCGCACAAACCGAGATGCGTCATTCACCAATGCCAACAAATTCTTTACCTCCGCTTTCGAATGCTATAGCAATTTTACGCAGATGTCACTAGATGTCATACTGAATTATAGGATGTACTTACCTCCTGCTGCAACCACACTAATAGAGATGACAACGCTGGGGAAGCATGGCCTACGCTACCCTTGATGCTAAGTACTTCCAGCCAAAACAGAAATTTCGTCTCGAGGAGGGATTGAAGTTTCTTGAAGAGATCATGCTCGAAAGAAACATGTTGTAAATGATCGTGCCAGTAAAAACAGGCATACGATAACGCGGGTGGAATGTGTTCTGTAACTCGAGATTCAAAGTCTGGGATGTTACCATTGGCGAGATATGATGACTCGAGTTTGCAAATGTTGAATTTGAGGTTATCGAGCATTAAACCGAGGCAAGCATGTGTCAACTGATGGTGGGCCTCGCTAAGATCGACGTAAAACACGTTGCTCTTCTTTTTGGTCAGAAAGTCACGGAATGATGTATGGAGAGGAGTGATGGGACGCGTTTCATCAAATGAAGTGACGTTGCTCAGCAGCGAGCCGAGGTGATGGAGCATCTCAGGAACGGGATCAGAATCTTCGGCATCTTCAATGGGGGCATACCGTCGCAGGGAAATCAACGAGTGGAGGGAGAGGGGTTTGACCGCAGCAAATAGATGTCCCATAACAGACCGAAATAGGGCCTGTGCTTCATCCGGTTTGAAATACCCTTCCAGAACTTCTTCGTATAGTTTATCCAGCGGATCTTGTCCATTACGATCTTGAGAGTGTCCCAACAGGCGTTGTACGCACTTTTTCTTGCTAAAGCCAAAACTAGCAGGGGGGCTATTTACGAATCCGCACGTGACTGTTGCCCATTGAAACAAGCCCTCTGCAGCCCTTGCCAACTTGATGCCGTGCGCTTTGAAAACATCAGGAGGGAGCTCGTGCTCAAGATACAGACAAATATCTTGCTCTGTCTTGGCAGCCAGTTTGGGATCATCCATGTGAAGCGTCTCAACAGATAACGCTTTGGAGAATGCAGGTTCGATACCATCCTCTGGCCTTGCGGTGATGAGTATGCGGAATTTTGAAGGGAGCTCGGCGAGATGTTCGGAGAGAAATGTGTGTAGTCCATTTTTACCGATTGCGTCTCCACATTCATCCAACGCATCGATGACGATAAGAATTGGATCGGGAACTTCCAAGTTCTTGAACGGTTTAAGGAGGAGACATTCGAAGAGCGTGCGATAGTCTCGGGTACCACAAAGAGACGAATTATCCTTAATGGCCTTCCCGAGGGCAAGTTTGAAAGCAGTATTATGATCTGAAAGATCGCGAGCAATCGTCGTAAAAAGCTGGTAAGCCTCGTCTTTAGACTGCTCCTTCCGGAGAAAGGCGACGTAAGAACCGAGCATCTCGTTCTCGAAGCGACGTGCGATTTCATGTGCAATGGAGGACTTTCCGGTACCTGCTTGGCCGAGGAGAAGGAGCCCACGTGCAGATTCGGGATTCTCGACCCACTTGACGATGTAGTCCAAGAAATCTTCGCGTGTGCCAGGAAGACAGCGATTCTTATTGCCGTGTCGCCAACCTCCTTTATAGGGCAACTCTCTGATTATTACACCCAATTCTGTGGTCCCTTATCAGACCGACGATCTGGTGATATTATGGGTACGAGAACTACACACCAATTTCTAATGCTTGATTTGATATTGCTGTAAGCTGTGAATTCACCCCATTGAGTCGAGATTTCCCCCCACTTGGCTTGAATAGATTACTAATACTCACGTTGTCCTGTACTTTACTCACGTTGTCTTGTATTTGAGTCACACCGTGTTGCATTCCAAGCACAGTAACCTCGGTTGTGATAGCAGCACGAGCGAGGAAATCGTCTCGCAGTCGGACGAGGGTGGTACGGTAGTGCTCTATTTCTCCGTCAACTTGACCGAAGATATTCTTCAAAGTCCGCGTCCCTGCAAATCACATGTCGGCAATCACTAACGAGAGATGTCAAGACGACGAACCAACTTGCACATGCTTCGCATACGATTCGATAAATTTCCCAATGTCGCAGACGCACTGAAGCATCCCTTCGAGGATTCTTGCTTGCTTAGACTCCGGCTTGATGCTTCTCAAAACGTCGGCATCTTTTACAAATTCAAACGCATCACGAATCGCTTCAAATAGTATTCTGACGTTGTCGTCACGCTGAGCCTGCTGCAGGAAAGTCTGGCAGTGAGATGAAAACAGAGTCAGTGTTCCGTATCTCCCGACAACGCAAGGAGACGCACCTCAGGAATCTTCGACAACAGACTCCATGCTAGGTTTGCATGGGGTTGCAACTGAGGATCGGAAATTAACTTGTCGAAGGATAAGCAAAATGATATTGGGCATACCGCTGCGATTGGGCCGACAGCGTCCATCACCCGCTTGACAACATTAACGGCACTGCTCCATGTGTCCATCGCATTGATAGCCTCTTCAGCGCGACCAAGAGCAGCACCTGACATCTCCGTCTGGTTGTCCGCTACTGGAAGAACCTTCGGATTAGGACGCGTGACGGCAACCGTCTGCGATGAAGGAGTTAGAGGGGCGGTAACTGCCGAGGTTTCACCGTGGCCTTGAACAGTTGGATGAGCAGCATCTCGTTCAAGGACTGAGTTGTCCATATGAGCTGATGTGGTGTTTGAGGTGTTGATTGCTGCAGTCAGAGAAGAACCGGTATTTGCTGACACGGTGATAGTTAAGAGTGTGGCCGACTCGGTTGGATGCCCATCGTGTCCGCCAGTACTGCTCAAAATAATATCAAGTTCTATATGTAGGATGCTCAGCCAGGTGGATAAGAATTCTAAGAAGACGGACCACGTTGGGGTTCACATCCAATGTCCTTGATTCCAATAAGGATGTCCTCATGCATGATGCATTTTGCAAAAAGAGAAATCGTCATACTGGAGAGCGGTTTTACAGCACTACAGGGGACTCAGTTGTAAACAGAGATAAAAATACGACATTACCCACAAGGTTTCAACGTTCTCGTTCCACTCCACGGACTGCCCGACTTCCCGTACTGTCCGTGTTTGCCATGTTCTTGATCCGTTAGTCACAGTAACGTAAAATTGTCTTTTTCTCCCAAGGAGAGTCTTGATGTGTGGAAGATTGTGTGCTCTGAGGACTAATGGGAAAAAGAGAATTAATAGTGATCAGAGAAGCATCACTAGGATACGTACCAGTCACCTCGAGCTGGAGCAAGCCCCGTTGCGTTTCATTGACCTGAGCGCTGTTCAAAGGCGGTGAGGTGAGCAAATATTACGATGAAATGGAAGCGACTGATGCACCCTATTCCTGAGTTTTGAGGTCCTGGGCTATGATACTCATTAACATCGGGGGGCATCGGGGGGCATCGGGCGCAAGAGAGCTTAACATACGTATTCGGGACTCTCTGGCTGTCTTGTTGTGGGAGAGCCATGGTAGCTATAAAGGTATTGTTCGTAGACTGAAATACAGGTGATGATGGTAGAATTGAGAGGAACTAAGCGCCAAGAAGGGGGAAAGCGCACAGTGATGTGGCGTCGATTTCAGGGTAAGTACATGTAAATCCCGAGCGTGATGATTCCAGGCACGCAAGACCTCAACCGACTACCTTTAAAAGGGTTGCACATTCGTTCTTGCGTCGTCCAGAATCAAATCGTCTGTCAGTAGGTGACACATTGAGCAACTTACAGTCTACTGTATCATGTATAACCCACCCAACTCAGGCTTGAATGTTTGAACTGACAATTGCGGCGGTCTTCCAATTTTATTGAGCCCCGTCCGCCACTCCCCTCGAGATGCTATAGCACTGATGCAAATAGTGGTAGCTGTGATTGCCTGACTGGGATGATCCCCAGAACCTGGCAAGTCTGTGTGACCTCCATGGATCCACCGATTGGCCAGTCTCTTAGAGATGTAAGAATTACCTGTCACTGGGAAGATATAATATTTCTGCTATGGTAGATGCGTTACCAAGAAAGGTGTGTCTATGCAGATTCCACTGAGAATTCGTGTCAGCGGATATATGCAGTTGCGGTTTTGCTCGATGTGAGCCCGCCAGGTCAACCGACGTTGCGTTTATAATCTCCTTCTCAGATTGCCAGACTAATGACTCTCTCATGCAGCTCCCTCCCATCCCCGCTATCGACATTCTCGTTACCTCCATATTTTTTTACCTACTCCTGACTATCCGTGATCACAGAAGACGCAGAGGGCTTCCTTATCCCCCAGGCCCTCCATCTTTGCCAATAATAGGTAACCTGCTCGATGTCCCAAAGGAGTCACCTTGGGCCGAGTACGCAAACATATCCAAGAAATACGGTACAGTTCATATCCTTGTGATATTCGTCCTTTGACACTCACACTTGCTTGAGCAGGCGATGTGTTTTGCCTTCGAGTTTTCGGACAGATAATTGTGGTTCTCAACTCATTATCTGTAATCAAGGATCTAGTCGAGATGCGTGGCGAAACCTACGCAGATCGGCCTACGTTAACGATCATGGAAATGTGCGCATAGCAGTACTTTTATCCCCACCTTACTTCAAAATTGACTTGAACCGTAGAATGGAACTAGACTGGGTCTTACCCATTTCGAAGAAGAACGCATCTTGGCGGGAGGGACGAAGGTTATTGGATCGTAGCCTTCGGCCTGGCGAGGCGGTGTCGTATCGACATATGATTGAAGAAAAAACGCACATCTTCCTCGCAAATCTCCTTGCAACTCCAGAGGACTTCCGTCACCACATAACATTGTCAGTTTTCCGTGTTCGTACTGCAGTTATGCCCATTAATGACTATACAGTCTTCAAGGAAGGCTTATCATGTCCCTCACATATGGGTATGACTTGAAGGATAATGATGATATGATTGCAGCACCGATTGCAGCCACCGAAGCCGTATCCCGGTTCGTCTTACCTGGGGCGGCAATTGTAAATTATCTCCCGTTCTGTGCTCTTTCCTATGTTACTCTCTCCATACATGTGTGCTCACAGATCTTCAGTGCGGCATATCCCTTCATGGGTCCCATGGCTTAGCTATGAACCACTGGCGCGGAAAGGTAGGAAATTGAGTCAGGGGATGAAGGATGAGCCTATCGATTTTGTGAAGAGCGCTATGGTTTATAGTGACTGCTCTTATGAGATTCATGTCGACTGACGTGACTATAGCATCAGGGTACTGCGGTTCCATCACTGGCCACCAAATATCTTCAGGAAGTAGAGAATCTTGCTGCTCCAGAACGTCAAAGGCAGGAAGAGATTATCAAGAAGACGCTAGGATCTATATTTGGAGGTAAGTCATTAGGCTCGAATCGACCGATCATGGCACCTACTTCAAAGGGCCTTTGTCAGCCGGTTCAGACACCGTGCGTGTTCTCGTTGTCCCCACAACCCTTCTACTTACACCCAACCAAGACTGTGTCATCGATGGCCTCTCTCTTTCTTGCGCTCGTCCTCTATCCAGATGTGCAAAAGAGAGCACAAGCAGAGCTCGACTCTGTGCTCGCAAGGGACCGACTTCCAACGTTTGATGACAGGCCCCGTCTTCGGTATATCGATGCCTTATGTAGGGAATTGTTGAGGTGGCAGATGGTGACACCTATGAGTGCGAGCCATCTACTTTATGAGTTCTAACCAGCGTGCTACAACTATGCGTTAAGGCATTCCTCATGCGTCAAGCGAGGACGACGTGTACAGAGGCTTCTTCATTCCAAAAGGTCTGCCTCGTCAACCCATCCCTCTAATTTGTGACTTATCGTTTGACATATTGACGTAAAAGGTTCTACAATTGTAGCTAATGCATGGTGCGTTGGCTTCCCATCTTTCCGACGTTCATCTAAGAAGATATCTCAGGGCAATCCTTCACGATCCTGAGCTCTACCCAGATCCAGAAGTGTTCAAACCTGACCGTTTTCTCGACGCAGATGGGAACCTCCAAAACGACCCAGCGATGTCGTTGGCATTTGGTGCTGGCAAAAGGATCTGTCCTGGGCGTCACGTTGTAGATGCAACGCTCTTCATTGTTGCCTCGTCTGTGCTGTCTGTATTTGATATCACGAAGGCGAAGGATGAGAATGGCCACGAAATCCCTGTCAAAGTTGCAGCGACTGTTCTGGGGGGACTTGTCGTGTAAGTCTGACCATGGCTCAGAGATATCCTTTGGAACTTATAGTCGATCCATCTAAAGGCACCCCGAGGAGTTCCAATGTTGTATCGCTCCGAGAGATAAGCTTGCGGAGGAATTAATTGTTGTAAATGCTTTGCCTTGAGGTATCCTCTATCTACAGTTGTTCCCGGCCTGTCTACCTAGGATATCTAAGTCTCCATTTCCGTTCCCAGTAGCGCAATCAAATAGGACGCCTTTACTTCTATATGTTCAGTTTTTCTGTATAGAACTATGATAAGTTCCCGCACTTCATCCTAGTCCGATTAGGTGCCATGAGCTCGCGTCGCTGGCCGTGGTGGATATAGTCCAGCCCTTAAGGTGGCCCCAAAAGCTCTGCAGCAATCTTTCCACAACAACCTATGAGTTCGGCGATTGCCCAAGTCAGGAAGGGCTATAAAGAGCCCAAACAAGAGCGGGCCGCTGGGCAAATGATCACCACTTCAATTTTCTCGAGAGTAGTGATGGTCGAGAGGCCGGGCCCAAGTGAGAATATCCATTGTCTTGCACATGTTGCTCTAGCCAAAAAACCTATCGTTCACAACCTGATGGGAGGAATCCGATTATCTCCCGTTGGAAAGAGTGAAGAATGTTCCCTGCCGTCGAAAAGAATAGGGAGACAGCTCGCATAACAACGCCACAGCACGGACACCCAATACAAGGCTTGACGTGTCGAACCATCTGCGGGCTACGAGAGTCGTCGAGGGCGAGGATAACGAGGGGTATCCGCACCGCACCATAATGGGGAAGTCACGGTATACGATTGGGTTCTATGACGGAAGCAAGCATTTCCTTAACATTTTCTTGCCATATCTATATCACTACTGGTCGGCCTGGCGTCAAGATCTTAAGAGCGGGTTGCCTATGAGCTTGTTTCAGTACTCAAGTCCGACAGTCAACTCGGAGCAAATAAAACAGTAGAGGATTTGCCAGGCGACAGTCTGGTTAGGATTCCCTGTTAGGATCTCATCGATCTCATCATCTAGGCCCCATTGATGTGCAGAAATGAGGTGAAGCTCGAACCTCATGTCTATCACAGTGCTACCTCTGCACGGAGGCGCAGACACATAGGATGATAACAACCTTCTTTAAGTCCTCATCTACGTGCGGGATTGCGTGTCCCTGATGAGTTTACAAGGGTAGATCTATAGAAAAATGTCTGTGGCTTTAAGTGTTTTGAGAGCTGCTTCGGTGGCTAACCCCAAGTTATGGTACTTCCTCTACCACCTGTGACCACAATTGCTACCAAGCTGGAATCGTCATTGCCCGTCTTTCCCTTTCACACAAACAAAGTCCATCTCCCTCTTATCCTTGTACCACCCACAGATCAATTTAGACACGTTTTTCGTCGTATGCTTCTCGCCGCCATGGCGCCCGACGCCGTCCCCGCATCCGCACCTGCACCCGCACCAGCGCGTCTTGGCTTGCGCAAGATCGCGCCGTACTGGTATCCATACACTACCATGGCAAAAGGTCGCTGGCTCAACCGAGAAATACTTGAGATCGTCTCAACCGAATTTCGAGACCGCTCGATTGAGTACTATGTGTGGTTCCCTTGACCGCATCTTGCTTCGTTGAATATGAGCTGAAGAGGCGTACTGTTGTAGAGATACGCTCTCGAGTCCGGCGTCACGACTATTAATGGCAAGGTTGCACAGCCCGACACGATTGTACGCAATGGGGACCGAATCGAGAATATCGTACATCGTCACGAGCCTCCGGTCACGTCTAAACCTGTCAAAATATTACACGAAGACCGAGAGCGTGAGTTTATTGTGATCGACAAGCCAGGTAGTATCGTGCGTATACTATTCGACATCGTACGGTGTTGAGCTGATATGAGCTTTCTTCAGCCTGTTCACGCAACGGGACGATATTTCTATCTCTCCCTTGTGGAGATCCTTCAGCGAGAATTTGGATATCCAAAGGTTTACAGTATGAGTGATCTACTACCCTTCTTCCCAGCGCACGCTGAGTTCCTGCCTTAGCTGTTAATAGACTAGATCGCCTCACCTCTGGACTGATGATTGTTGGCCTCTCGTCCTCTCGCGCGCACATTCTCTCGCAGGAGTTTGTGCAGGGCCAAGTCAAGAAGGAATACATAGCACGCTGCTCAGGCGAGTTCCCGGCGGAAGAGGTTGTTGTGGACCAACCTCTGCTCACCGTCGACCGCCAGATGGGATTAAACATAGTACATCCGGAAGGAAAAGTACGTGTACGTAGTCCTTGGAAATACTGCCCTTGACCGATCTCGCACACGTGGAGCCTGCCAAAACTGTTTTCAGACGTTTGCATTACGACAGAAGCACAAACTCGAGCGTACTTCATTGCACGTAATCACTACTTCTGATTCTCGATGGGAAGCTGAAACTGTAAATCATATGTAGGTCGCCCTCTGACCGGTCGTTGTAGGTCATTGATTCTGGACCTAATATTACGTCCGATTTATATCCCTCCCAGCTCACCAAATTCGCGTCCATCTACAATTCCTGGGCTATCCGATTGCTAACGACCCGGTCTACTCGGAGACAAAAATTTGGGCATGTTATCTGTCTCGTTCAATTTCCCCATCTTGACTGTATGCAGGGACCAAACCTCGGGAAGGGTGGTATTGACACGAAACCATCAGATGAACGTGCGCCACCAATGGCACCCACACACCTGGCCGGAACAGACACGGCAGATTCAACGCGTGTCGACCCAATAAAGCCAGCTACTCCTGGCATCGTGGCGACGTCTTCGTCACAATTACTCCCGCGCGAGACTGGGCACGACATCGGCATGGGATCACCGGTACTGCTTTCCGCGGAAGCTGTAGGCGTCATCACCCGCTTACGCAATATGAAGGTAGGTAATGGCTTCGTGTTTAATTAAAGCCATGACTCGTTTCGTACTTATAGTATTCTCCGTAAAAAGGACGAGGACGAGGACTGGTCCCGGTGGCGCGATGTCGTTTTCAAGGCAAAGGGCCGGCTGCACCCGAAAGGCATGCCCCAACAAAAGTTACCTCCCCAGAATCGGCGCAAACGAGGCGGGCCTGCGTGGACCGAGACTGATGTCCCTGAAGCGGTCACACCTCCGGACGAGCAGCAATCCCCATCGCTGAGGGAGGCTGCTGCTCCGCTCACGGAAGAAGAGGCCCTTGCGATTCTCGATGCCACCTCGCCACGTGTGGAAAACCCGCTTGTACGAGTCGCGCCTCCCCCCGATGCGCCGACCGAGAACGGGCGCACGAAACAAGTCGCGGCGCAGATTGCGGTGCAAGAGGAGAACGACGGCGCGTTATACTGTAGCGAGTGCTATCTCCCGCTGCATCCCGATCCGCCGCCTGAGCGACTGTACATATTCTTGCATGCGTTGCGGTACACTACGAGTCTGGGCGTGTTTGAGACGGAAATGCCTGGGTGGGCTGCTGAAGGATGGGAATGGGAGCGTGATCCTTGAGCGAGTAGTGAGGGAACTATTTTGATTAATTTCCTTTCTCTATCAACTGTGCTGAGACCTAGGTTGAAATACTTGCTAAGGTCCGTCTCGCCCAAGTTGCTTGCTCGGTTGCTTGCTCTCTATCACTTACCCTCAATCACGTGACAGGTACCATTTCAATTTTGAACTATCTATCTACAACATACGTGCTATAAGGGACAAGGGAGCTTGATGAAACATTTTGAGAGCATATTGGTGTTCGCTGTCCTATTTTTTGGTGCCTATGATGCCATAAATTGCATAAACATCTAACCTTCAGTTGCCCTCGTTCATCTCGCTGAACG
>QFDW01000041.1:0-11182 GCA_003315895.1 Lactifluus rugatus | reverse complement strand
ACTGAGTGAGTCTATCCTTGTCCAATGTGTCACTTGGCTCAACGTGAAAACAGAGAAATTCGGAATGAAGCTTTTAGGAGAGGATGAGGTAGAAGCGGCACTAAAGAGGCTAGATAGACTCACCGAGGACGGGGCTCGAGTAACCGCTGCGCAGACCCTCGAGGTTGTCTACCGTCTTCTCCAGAATATGAGGTCAATCATGAATGGTAAGTAAAATACCACTCAGCCCATCACACATCTTGTACTGAATGGCCACCCTTAAGACGGAAATGCGTCGACAGACGGTGTGCGGCAGGTTTTAGGTATGTATGAGTGGCAAGATAAGAATATGTCTGACAAGTTGCCAGAAATGATACAACAAATGACGAGCGAGGCGAACAAAGAAAAACGTAAGTTACCCCCCAATGCCGCCATCACTGACCAGGAGCACTGAGACTACCTCATAGGTGACAAGATACGGCGAGATGTTCGATGTTGGCTCTCTCCCCCAGATCCGTGGCAAAACCATAACGTTGCCTGCGATGCTCACCACGACGGAACTGCGACATGGTTTATTCAAGGTGACACTTTCGCTGAATGGAAATCGACCGGCTCCTTTTTTTGGATGCAAAACGTCTGCGCCCCCCAGCGTTATACCTTCATCGAGACTGATGGTCTCTATTTCGTAGCGGGCGCAGGGAAGACCGTTCTTTGGTACGTTACTTTTCCAACGCTTTCCTTTGTGGGAACTGGGAGCTGATATCACAGGCAAGTTCCACGATTATCAAGAACATCGACGGCATGCGCAAGTCTGGATTAGCGTCGCTGGCAATTTTTTTATTGTGATTTCAGAGTCGACAACAAGAAGGACCGTCGGGGCTTGTTGTCTTCTCTCCTTTTCCAGCTCTGCGATCAGTCCGACTCATACTGCAAGATCCTTTCTGATTTCTATTCGGAACATCGTGGTGGCTTGCAAGATCCTAGCGACGGGGCCTGCACACGATGTCTAAAGGACATGCTAGAATGCCCCGGACAACCCTCCATTTACCTTATCGTGGATGGGCTAGACGAATGTCCGAAAGCTCTCGGCAGGCCATCCCCTCGTGAAAATGTTCTAAGGCTTATAGAGGAGATCGTTGGTCTACAGCTTACAGATCTACGTGTGTGTGTCACTAGCCGTCTCGAGGTCGACATCGAAACGATTCTTAGTCCTTTGACGTCCCATTCTATTTCTCTTCACGACGAGGGAGGCCAAAAGCAAGACATCCTTGACTATATCACGTCCGTCGTCAATTCCGATAACGAAGATGAAAAGATGGAGAGTAAATGACAAGGAACTAGTCATCAGGACGCTTTCGCGAAAAGCTGATGGGATGTGAAGCGTTGATACTACGATAATTCGCGAAGCCCGCTCATCTTTGTAACGCAGGTTCCGATGGGTTTCCTGCCAGCTCGACTACCTCCGCCCCTCCCTTCCGGGTTGCATCCGACGTGCTCTCGAAGATCTGCCAGGCACGCTCGATGGGACCTATGAGCGTACCTTGCAAGATATTGATGAGGCAAACTGGGAATGTACCCACCGCCTCTTCCAGTGCCTTTCTGTGGCCTCTCGACCGCTTCTCGTCGAGGAACTTGCAGAGTTTCTCGCTTTGATTTCGACGCCGGATCGATTCCCGCGCTTCTACCGGATTGGCGCCCGGAGGACCCAGGAGAGGCCGTTTTGTCCACTTGTTCAAGCCTGATCATCATTACCGAGGAACCCCGTTCCCGCTTCGTTCAGTTTGCCCATTTTTCCGTTAAGGAGTTCCTAATGTCCAGCCGCCTTGTCATGGCAAGACCCGTCATTTGTCGTCACCACGTTCTTATCACACCCGCTCATGCAGTCGTCGCGCAAGCGTGTCTCGGCGCTCTTCTACACCTGGATGAAACTACTAACGAGGACTTTCCCCTCGTTGATTACGCTGCACGGCACTGGGTCGATCATGTCCAGTTTGATGATGTGTTGCTCCTCGTCCAAGACGGCATCAAACTTCTCTTCGATCCAAGCAAGCCACACTTTGCAGTCTGGGTCTGGATATCTGATCCTGAACGTCCCGAGCACTGGGGGCGTCCAGAAATCCCGTCCCAACCTGCAGGAACACCGTTACATTATGCCGCAATGTGGGGCATCTGTAGGGTGACGGAATTCTTAATCCTCGAACAGTCGCAGTCTGCAAATGTCCGAAGAGCTTCTGACAACCGGACTCCATTATTTATCGCATCTGAAAAGGGTAATCTTGAAGTTATACGCATTTTACTTCAGCGCGGTGCCGATGCGAAAATCCGTGATAACGATAACCTGACTCAGTTGCACGCGGCATCGAAAAGAGGTCACTCAGAAGTTGTTCAGGTCCTTCTCGGGAATGGTGGAGAGGTGAATGGGCGGGATGATCATAAATGGACCCCAATACACTTGGCCTCGCGATTTAGTAATCCGGATGTTGTTCAGGTCCTTCTTGATTGTGGCGCAGATGCAACTGTCCGTGACGAGAAAGGATCGACACCATTGCATTTAGCATCGCGTATAGGAAGCCCGAGCGTTGCTCAGGTCCTTCTCGAGCATGGCGTAGATGTGAATACCCGGGATGAGGATGAAGATACTCCATTGCATCGGGCATTGCAATACGACCACCAGGAGGTTGCTCGTGTCCTTCTCGAGCATGGTGCAGATGCAAATTTTCGGAACCATCTTGACGACGCTCCGTTGCATCAGGCGTTGTATGTCGGATTTCCGGAAATCGCTCTGGTCCTTCTCAAGAAAGGTGCAGATCCGAATGCCAAAATCATTTCCAACTTGACACCATTACATTTAGCGTCACATGATGGACACTTCGAAGTTAGTCGAACGCCTTTGGAGCATGGAGCAGACCCAAATGCCCCGAACAATGCGAAGTTGACTCCATTGCACTACGCAACGAAGGAAGGACATCTAGAAGTTGTTCAGGTTCTTCTTGAGGGTGGCGCAGATACAAATTCCCGGGCCGAGGAGAATTGGACTCTATTGCATGAGGCATCGCAATATGGATACACAGAAGTCACTCAGCTCCTTCTAGAGAAAGGCGCCCATCCGAATGCCAAAACCAATGCTGGCATGACACCATTACATTGTGCATCACCAGGTGGACACGTCGGAGTTATTCAAGCACTTTTGGAGCATGGAGCAGACGCGAACGCTCCAAACAATAAGAGGGTAACTCCATTGCATTGCGCAACGGAGGAAGGATATCTGGAAGTTGTTCGGGTCCTTCTTGAGCGTGGCGCAGATCCAAATGCCCGGGCCGAGAATAATTGGACTCCATTGCATAGGGCGTCGCGACATGGACACACGGAAGTCACTCAGCTCCTTCTCGAGAAAGGCGCAGATCCGAATGCCAGAACCAATGATGACATGACACCATTACGTGTGGCATCATATGGGGGGCACGTCGGAGTTAGTCAAGCACTTTTGGAGCATGGAGCAGACGCGAACGCCGAAGACGATGAGAGGGTGACTCCACTTCACTGCGCAACGGAGGAAGGACATCTGGAAGTTGTCCAAGTTCTTATTGGCTGTGGTGGAGATGTAAACGTCCGGGCCAAGGATAATTGGACTCCATTGCATGGGGCATCGCTATATGGAGGTAGGGATGTCGCTCAGGTCCTCCTCGAGCGTGGTGCAGATGTCAATGTCCAGGACAATAAGGGGTGGACTCCACTACATGCAGCATCGAAAGAAGGACATCTAGAAGTTGTTCGGGTCCTTCTTGACCACGGCGCATACATGAATGCTCAGGACAATGAAAACTGGACATCGTTGCATGTGGCATCGCGACACGGACATATGGAGCATGTCCAGGTCTTTATTGGGCGCAGCGCAGATGCGAATGCCCGGGACAAGTATGGTTGGACACCATTGCATATAGCATTGCGGGAAGGACATCTCGAACTTGTTCGGGCCCTTCTCGCGCAAGGCACAGATCCGAATTCTAGAGACAATGATGGACGGACCCTATTACATTGGGCATCACAAGTGGCACGGTCCGAAATTTCTCAGGCACTCCTCGAGCAAGGAGCAAATGTGAATGCCCAGGATGAGGAGAACTGGACTCCGTTGCACTGGGCGTCGAGAGGAGGACGTCTAGAAATTGTCCAGGTCCTTCTTGTGTATGGTGCAGACCCAAATTCCCAGAACGAAGATCGCTGCGCGATATGGTCATTTAGAAGTTGCTCAGGTCCTTCTCAAGCACGGCGCAGATCCGAATGCCCTGGATACTCGTAACTGGACTCCATTGGTTTCAACATCACAAGGACACCACCACGATATCATAGAGGTACTTCTGGAACACGGGGCGAGAGAGGAAAGAGTCTAACAACTACGGACTTCGAGCCACTCAATTGTGAGTTAAGTGTTCCTCGCTCTGCCCCAACGTGCCTCCTAAATCATCATTATTCCAGTGTCCATTCTCTTTTAAGACTTTCTGTGTGATTTCTAAAGAGTCCTCTCTGCGTCTCTAAAGCTTCCCGCGTCTCGTACATAAAGCTCTGTACTATAAAACTATGATGATTTATTTTTCCCACGACGCGTGAGCCCACTAGCGCGTTAACTTTAATACGGGCACTTCTACTGTCGCTATCACAGGCCGAACGTACCACCGGATCTTCTATACCTCCCATCAAATGCATAATTTACATTGCACTATAAGATCCAAAATGGTGGAAATTCCACCAGTCTCTCATCCTTTTTAGCCATTTTTAGAGGGCAGAAATTGGTGGGAAAGTGAAACAACCCCACCACCTGCCATGTAGATGGGAGGAAAATCATCCACTAAGTGGATGATTTTTCCCACCTTCAGCCACCCTCTGAAAATCGACTGAACACAAAATTGCCATTTATTGGTGGAAATGAAACACAATTGCCCTTTTTTGGCAGGATTCCCACCACTTTCAATCTTATAGTGTTGGTTCCTATCAAAGCCAATGTCAATGCCAAAGATATCAAGTATCACTCGATCTCGAGATTGTTAGCTACAACTTCGATGCTTTCACAATATCTCTAATGAGACTTCTCCCACGCTTTTGGAACTCCCTGGACACACTGCCTGCTAACTTGAATGCATCAGGAAATTATGCAAAAACTTTTCGACTTTTCGACTTTTTGCCTTTTTGACTTTTCAACTTTTTTTGGCCAAGGTGGAAAACAACTTTTTGCCCAATTCTAGGTTACCTTTCAACTTTTGTTCCTTTTTGGACTTTTCCACTTGTACGAGCTTGCATGAGCTCATGTGAGCTTGGACAAGTCCGAAAAAGTTTAACGTTTGCTGCAGGTTTCCTGATGTGGTGACTTCACTGCTTATATGTATGCTGCCCGTTCGACTACAATTAAACCACGAAGCATTCTCATATGAAAAAATTCTGACAGACAACCCCACTCCATCAATACATCTAGTCCACATTATAAACTGATTCAATACCCGATACTTTTCCTACATGGAATGTCAGGATGGCTCAACGCGAATCTGTACTGATGTTTCGTTCGAATTAGTTAAACTCATGTGCAACAGCGGTTGGTTGCCCCTTTGGAAATATTTCAAGGCCAACCCCATTAGCAAGTGCTCGTGGTATGTAGATAACGATCCAACCATGTAATATCGTCAACCCGAGTTGCTTCTGCAACTCAAACGTTTCCGGTGTCAACGCTCTAGAGAATGGTTAAAAACCCTTAGGCTGGACACTCCTCGAAAATTCGAGAGCAAAAATCGGCCTATAGCAAAGTACTTGCTCGCTCGTACAGCACAAAAAGCACCATGATCGAATGCAACGCAGAGTCTCCCCCACCATCAGTGATCCCTGCATCAGGCGTGTGTCACTGAAACCGTAACCGTCGGTCACCACCCAGGTGTCGATGCCGACAGCCGCAGTTTTCTTCCTTGGCTGGGACGCACCGTTCTATCGTCCAACCCCGACATCCGCGCGCCAGCAGAAGCGCATTTCGAGGATGAGTGTGTCCCTCCTGACCGTGCAAATACAGGTACGCGCACGTTCCACGACATACCGTCAAGGTCAGTGAATTCCGCTTTCACGCTTGCAAAGGAGCGGCGCAGGAGCGCCCATTGTGCCTGCGTGAGAAAGACAACGCGGGGAACCGTGTCAGTCGCAAACGTGGTGACGTGTTGCAGGGTCAGTCGATTGGATTGAGAGGCTCACCGGCGTTGTGATAAGTGCGGCTTGGTCCTCGCGGCGTTCTGCAGCCTCATTTGCGCGTAAGCGCGCTGCGCGGGCCCGCGCGCGGGGCGTTGTCGGATCGTGCTGGACAGGCCGCGATATGCACGTGGGCGTTGATGTGGAACTCATTTTAGACCCTGACGCGCGCAGCGGTTTCGGGGTTGCGAGGACGGATGCTGACGCCGACACCAATGTGGACATCGTGAACGCTGCGGCAGAAGGCGCAAAGGATGCAAGAGTCGTATTCGACGACATTGCAGACCAAACTTCGGCGTCAGATAATTATGACGATGGCAATGACGAATGAAGTGGGAATTTGGAATTTAACAGCCTTGTTGGGGTCGTTTAGAAATACTGTGCTAATTCGCTCTCTGGGAGTAGGGATGGCTCAACGTAGGGTGTGGACGTTTGGCACCAGGCCTAGGCAAGGGGGGGAAACGACATCGCTCGAGTGTGCCCTTTCAAGCCACTATTACGATACTGCCTAGGCAACGAATACAGACCAGGAGAATGCCCACAAGTCTAGAAACTGATCAACCCAACGACAATGGATTCTATCACGTTGGAATCAAGCAGGACGCGGACACGAATAGGAATTAGTATTTAAAAGGACCCATGCTTCCGACTCGAATTTGCAAAAGGTGCCAGCCGTTTTCTATTCAAGGCCGAAACACTGGTGTTCATCCCCAAGTATTAGCGAAGTCTTCAAGAAACGTCAGCTCGCCTAGACAGTGCTAAAGTATGGCGGACAAAGTTAGCCAATCATCACATGGAGCCACTAGCAGACCAGACTGAAACGCATCGGTACATCGCAAAAGTCCTCAAAAAGGCTGGTTGTCCATCGGCTATTTCGAAAGAACTCGCTTGGGCTGAGATAAAACAGCAGGCAGTAGTGGTATGTGCCGACGGCAGTTCGAACAACAGCAGCGCCAGGGAGACTTATGCGAATCGTGGTCACACGATGCTAAACTAATCAACAAACTCCTTTGGCTCGCAAATTCCCTAATTAACCCCGCGTATAAGAAACAGGTATCCATACCGATGTAGACGATGCTGCGAGGATACGAGTGTTGACCCAAGCGAAGAGGTACACGAGAAGGGAGAGTTGGAAGAAAGAGGCAAGACGCTTTGTCGTAAATGTGAGGCCGTTAAGTCACTGAAACCTTTAGAGTACCTCAGGTTCATACTGAAGTCTTTAGAGGAGGAGAAGGCTGAAATGGTGATGATGTAGGAGGCGTGTTGGGATTTCAAATAACGGCAAAGTGGATCTTTGAGAGGTCGCTGGCAGTGCGGACGGCAGGTGGGTTACAAGTAAAGCACTGAGAAGGTGGCTAGTTATGCTGGGGTCGAGTTTAGGAGATGAGAGGGGATAAACAAAGGGCGTGTGAGGGAGGGATCGCATGTGGGCGTGACGTGTATGTCCAGCTTTCCCTAAAGCGAGTCGGTGGTGTGGACGAAACGGAGCAGCGCCACCCCACGTCGCGTGACCGTCCGTAGCGAGAAGGCTCGCGTGCTCACTGGTGAACGCCTCCTCCCGGGCCGTGACCTCATACCCAAGTCCGTCATCAGCGTTCGATGCTCCCGCATAAAGCCGGTGAATACGAGAGGTCGACTCACAAGAAGAGCATGTTGGGCATCACGCCAACTCAAGAAACGAAACGTTCCACTGGATGCCAGTGCAGTGGCCCTTCAAGTCGAACGTGGTGGCTTTTCAAGAATCTCCCTTGAAGAAATAGGTTGAGACGATGAGTGAGGGGCCTGCAAAGGATGTCATGTGAGGGATGTCATGGAAGCCCCGGTCGGTGTTGGGCCGCATCGCGACGTGATGCACTGTAGTACGAGATGGCGGCCACCCCGAGGCAGGCAACCTGTGACGAAGGGCAGTCGACAAATCCCGTTCAACGTACATTTCGAATTTGGCTGAGGGGACGAAAAGGATAGCACATGAGAGTCATCTTGTTTTCAAGTTTCTTTTGGGAGTTAGTGATCAAAGGGCTATGGGGTGGGCAATGAAATTATTAGTGGTGGCAGTTGGCGACGCAGCAGAGCCATTATTCTTGCAGATCACCGACGCGACGTTGACTTTAGTCCCACACAAATTGAAGACAATGAATGACATTATTCTAAAACACTAATCTAACCGACAGTGCAGACATCTATCACAACATACTTGGTAAAGCACAGCAAAGTCAAAACGTTAACATATCACTGGAAATTGGCCAGGTGTCAATTGGCCTGCAGTTCGTCCACCAATACCAGTTCTGCAGCTGCAAGTCTGGGTCTCTTCGCGTCCGGAGGCTTGATAGCTTCTCCGTCGACTTCCGCAATAGATCGCCGAGTTCGGAGCACCTCTTTCCCGCCAAGTCTCAAAATGCTGGCTACGTCAGAGAGCGGTGCGGCGAGCCACTTGCGCCATTCAAGCAACGATGGCCGCTGCTGTGGAGGACTCGCCCTCAGCTGTCCGGCGATCATCCTGAGACGACTGTCTTCTTCACCGATCCTGTAAAGAAGATGCAGAAGAAGATGCCCGCATGACCACCACCTATCGGCCTTGATGGGACTGTACATCGATGCCGGGCCGTCCCTTTCTCCGACTTCGGGCGCCTTATTCCTCGATAGTCATCAACTTCCTCGGTTTCGTCCTCCATCTGAATAGCCACGTTAAAATCGATAATTTGCAAATGGAAAGCATCATCGTAGACAAGGTTGTGGGGTTTGATATCCATACGAACAATATGGAGCTGGTGAAGGTATGCGAGGCCCTCGATGAGGCCCCAGCAGAGTTGAGTGACCTTGCCACGAAGTTATCGAAAGCAAGGTGGTTCTGGATGGGGTACAATTTGGGTAGAATGGCCCACGGCCCGGACTGGGTATAGAAAGATTCGATCAACGAGATGATGTGTGGAGGCTGTATCGCATGGAAGCGTTCGAGGATTTCCAGCTCGCTCAATCCTTTGCTGATGTATTTTGCAATAAGTTCAGTCCTGCTTGGGTCATTCCGTCGATAAACAGTGAAGATATGTGTTGGGGAACAAGCACTATAAGATTGAAAGTGGTGGAAATCCTGCCAAAAAAGGGCAATTGTGTTTCATTTCCCACCAATAAATGGCGATTTTGTATTCAGTCAATTTTCGGAGGGTGGCTGAAGGTGGGAAAAATTGTCCGCTTACGGATGATTTTCCTCCCATCTACATGGCAGGTGGTGGGATTGTTTCACTTTCCCACCAATTTCTGCCATATAAAAATGGCTAAAAATGATGAGAGACTGGTGGAATTTCCACCATTTTGGATCTTATAGTGAAGCCGGCGGATACCAGATCGCAGAATGGAAGTACCGCGGTGTGTGGAAATCGGTCGTGCGATAGCACGCGATGGCACGCATACATTGGCCACCAGACAAGAGCGCCCCTGTAGATAAGGATAAGGATTGAGAGGTCTGTATACATTGTGAAAGGGGCGCGACGTGAACAATCGTAGTATAAGAGCGGTATGATATAGTGTACAAATATAATCTAAGCAAGTGGTTCCCCACTCGGTTACTTCTCTCCATTATCTTATCAGTCTTCCCTAAAGCCCCGCGCCTACTATTATCTCTTCAATATGAGGTGGCGGCTGCGAGACAGGATTCAGTACAACATAAGTGGTAGAAATTAGATTGCGTTATACCTTGAGCAGCAGCTCCCAAGTGCCGCCCTCCCCCTCAAAGGAATCCGGCACAACCTCAAATCCATGCGCTTCGAGATCTCGAACTTGTTAATCTTCCGATGAGTACTGGGGCCAGGGTCGCTTTCCCCAGCATCGGGTGGCAGAACGCTTATTACCACTGGTGAACGACGTCAGGTTGTTCACGTTACTAAAGTCATTGATTTCCTGGATCTTGATCTGGTTGGGATCAGTTGTGGGGCCTCCAATATCTTCACCAGTTAAGAATCATCCAAAAAGAGAACCAAGCCTTTTACTCATCATCAGAGGTAATAAAAATATGAAGGAAATTGAGGGGAGGCTCATTTGACCATATGTTAGAGATAACACTCCAAGGACGGTTTAAGGCTGTAGCACCCTCAGGCTGGTATGTGCTGGCGAGCATGGCATCTTCAATACTTTCCAGACTCACATTAACCTTCATGAGAATGGAACGAAAACCAAGAATGCTGCGCCGGTTATCTCCTTTAGCAAAACACCGGAGAGTATACATAGATCCGTCCCCAGTCTGCGAGCACGTGTTCAGGAATGTCACTGTGACACGCCTTCAACGAGTCACGCACCATATAAGGCAGGTTCCAACGAATTGGCCAGGGCTCGGCTCGGCGTGGGCTCGTTAACTCGTTGAGCGTACCGATTCTTCTCCCCTTTGCCTTTACCCCTTGCCATGAACGTAGCTGACCTCCTTCAGGGTTCCCCTTCAGAGGAGCTTGCTAGGCGTAGGCAGCAACAACTACAGCAGCAGCAGCAACAACAACAACAACAACAACAACAACAACAACAACAAGCCCAACAGCAGGCGCAACAACAACAACAACAGTCGCATCATCATCAGTCTCAACCGCCGCAACCGCAACAACTTCACATACCTTCCCCTCACGGCGACCGTCCTGAACAACATCGTTTCCCGCCCCCACCTCCAGCTCACCACCGTACAGCGCCCCATCCATCTCACCGGAGCCCAGAGTTTGATCGTCGTGAGCCTTATACGGACTATCCCCCGCACCCACCGACTCAACAGCATTCCACTCCCCTCGGCCCGGGCCCCGCATCTGCCTTTCTTTCACCCCGCGGTGCACATCCGCCCTCTCAAATGTATCTCCCCGCTCCCCCTCAACCTGTCCCACACCCTCATTCTCACTCTCATCGACACGAGTACACACCCCCGACCTCCCATGCCAAGCCTCCACAGGGCCCACACGCGCAACACGTATCCTCTGCTCATCACCCTCCCTTTTCGCGTTCCCCTCCACCGTCTGTC
>QFDW01000033.1:0-14172 GCA_003315895.1 Lactifluus rugatus | reverse complement strand
GCGTGCTGCCGTGGAGAACGAGCGCATCAAGGTGGATCATGAACTCGATCAGTTAATTTCGGAGTGTGAGAACCTGGAAGACGAAATTAATGAGACGGAAAAGAAAGTGATGGTGTTGAATGAACAGGCTGACGACCTCAGGGAGGTCGGTCTTTTTTTTTTCATGCGGTCCTATCGCTTCGTTGACTTGGTGGTGTATCACCTTTATAGGTTGCACAGCGAGAGGCTCTCACGAGCAATGCCGAAATAACACGCCTCGAGCGAGACCTCGTACAGGCCCGAACAGCGGCACTTTCTAGCGGCACTGGCATTAAGTCGCGATTACAGGCCTTGCAGATTGCGTGCGTACCAATATCATCAGCGGATTCCGTCCTTTCACGCTTCTGTTGTGATCAGTTACCGGGAGCAAGTCGAAAAGGTGGCACGTTTGCGAGATGAAACTGTTCGTGCCATAGTCAAGAATAGCACCGAGATCGCCATGTTCAAGGAGGAAATATCTCAGCAACTGAAAAATCTCCGAGACTTTGCGGAAGCAGACCCCTGACTCTGGACAGCGTGGAATGTGTGTTGGTAAGAATCATTGCGGATTTGCGGATCTTTGATTCAGGGCAGTCTTTGATTTGACACACGTAGCGTATCTGGTAAAATGATGGTTCAGACATGTGCCGTTAAAGTGTGGGAAGAAGGGGAATAAGTGGTGCTTCACTCTTTATCATTTTGCCTTTGATTCTGGACTCCGGTCGGGTGCTAGGCTAATCTATGTATGAAATGACTAGTAGGTCTTGTGTGTTGGAATAATATCTGGTTGACTTGTACGTACTGGCGTGGTAAACGTAGTTTTCTTCGAAACACTTCCCATAGCTTGCTCAGGGAGCGAGTGAGTACTACCACGACTACTTCTACCGTCAAAAACTTGAAGCAAATAATGTCGGTCAGGAACAACTATGATTCACGTAGAGTAACTTGGAGAAGAGGGGTGGTGATTCATCTGGGTTATGCCGTAGCCTGAGTGCACGGATGGTGCTCAGTTCTAGACTGTACTTACACGGAAAAAAACACCGTGACATTCAGGCTTCTCGGAAATATGAGAACCGAGTGACCGATGCGCTCATGTCGTACACTTCGAAGCCATCACGCCAAGAGCTTCCCACTCGTGCCGCTTATCCGAGTCATGGAACGATCATCGCCCGTGAAAGCATGTTTATAGAGGAGTGTGACAATTCTGCGAACAGCGCATGCTCAAACTAGCACGTTGGTTAGTAGTTCCCGAGGCAAGAACAAAACACCCTCGGAGCTTATCTAGCCGACCCTTGACGTGAGGATGCATAGAAGATGCCAGCTTCTGCCGGCTCCAAGATTCTTCCCGCGGTGCGGCGAGTTCACATCACACTTCACCAGGTGCCCCTACAGGCTTAGCAGAAGACCCGATCCGTGCCTTAGACCCCTCCAGCCAGCCCTGCTAGCACCGGGTGCACTGTCAGTTGATCCAGCATCTTCTGCGGTGTCAGGCTCAACTTGAAGGAAAATCCACGGAACAGAAAAAAACTTGGAGGCGCTCATTCATTCTCGTACCCGACCCGGTGCTCGTAAATAGTTGGAATCCATGGAGTGATCTCACCGTATTGAGATAGGTTGACGACGAAACACATCAAGAGACGCCCACACTCAAGTTGTTGGTATCGTACCAGTCAAAAATCGTACATCCGAGGAGGCAGCCTGTAGCCGTCAGGAAGCAGCGGGTACGATGGCCAACAGCCCTAGGGAAGAATAAAAGATGATTCTTGTCCGACTGTCGCAGCTTGAAATCGAAATTGCATGAACGTAAATTCATTCAGTTGTTGGCGTAAACGATCGACTCTATAGTTTCGTTGACATCACCCAGCGGTTCTCGAATAACAATATTTCAAGTCGCCGACCAGTATTTATGATCAGTTATTTCAATGATGGGTATCCTGTATAACGGCAAGAGGCAGTGAGGGCCAGGTACTAGTAGAAGTCCAGAATCTCACCGAACTGGCATGCAGAGATTCCGAATGTAAAGAATCGGGACGTGGAGAATCCGAGGTTTCGTTCGGAAATGTATTTACCTCAGTGTTTCTGGCGTAACTATAAAAAAAATGTTCAAATTGGGCGTGAAGTCGGTGTGCGGTACTCGGGACGCAGAGATTACCGAAAGGTAGCTTTGTCGACTTCGATTCATCGACCCGCCCTATTCGACAGGTGCTCAAACACCCAACTGCCCCCGACTTTCCGGAGGGTTTCTAGCCCGACATCCTATACCCCTGCGGGCACAACGACGGCCGCGGCGAATTCTTCGTTGATGGTGGCAGTTGCGTCTTTTTCGCAAACACCTCACGTACCATATACCATACAAGGCAGGTGCGAACGAATTGGCGCTCGAGTGGCAACTCCACGGATGGTAGTATGTTTTAAACTCAGAGAGAATTTCTCAACGTATACTTTCAAAAAAGTCATTTAAAAAGAGTTGTTGTACACTTAATCTGAGAGAAAATACTGTTATGACTAAGCTACGATTATTACTTATGTATATTAAAAGTAATACGTAATACAGGAATAAGAAAGACAAATTGAGTTGAGTATAAAATTTTAAACTTCGCTGTGATGATTAGCCTCACATATACTCGTTGGAAACCTAGCCTGCCTTGATAATGACTCCGCGAAATATCGAAAGCTGATGGTCGCTCGGTCCAATAAGCGTAGTGTTGAGATACGTATTGTACTGGAAAATTTTGTCCGCGTCCGAGATTACCGCCTCCATCCGAGATTTTCGCATCCTCCCGCCGTGTTTTTCGCATTCTCGCCTTCTTCCGCGATTTCCGGGCCCCGCGTGTGGTTTCCGATCCCGCCACACAACCGTGATCTTGATCATGATGCTCCACGACGACGCACCAGACTGCTTAATGCAGCCCAACAACACTTAAGTCTCACCGAAACTCAGCTCTTCGTGCCTGTTTTGTGATGGGCAATTGTCGTCTGGACGTGCCGCTCTTGGTGTTCGGAGGCCGACAATACGGTTTGCTTGTGCATGGGATTAACGACACTTGCAGTTTACTTGCTATTATACCTTATCTTCTCACCGGTACATTGGCCGTGGGTCGAGAGATTCCCAGAGAATTCCCAGTCTGTGATGTGTTGATTGTTCCTAAACCATTTTCTGGTTTTCTCCTTCCACGGTGATTGCTAGTCATCTAAAGCACGTGTGGGGTAGTTTATGCTCTGCCGAGGCTCTCGTCATGATACAACTTGCAAGGCCTTTTGCGCCCTGGCCTGATTTCCAATCAGCCCCCTTATCATGAAATGACATGTCTCCGGGGCTGGTCTCGTCCAGCATGCTAGTCTGGGTTGGGTTGGACCTGTCTATCATCCATGTCAGGGACGACAAAACCTACTGCCGGTAGAAAGGGGAAAATCGCATTTGGTAAATTTATTAGAGGCCGCTCTTTTGATTGCGCAGTAGGAACTGTATGACACGATGCGCCGACAGATCCAAGATAATACTAGTAGCTCGACTTGAAAGGCTGTGCCCGTTCACACGTGGAGGTGTACGTTATCTGCATCTTCGGAGGACCTTTCCGGATTGGGTGAGAGCTGTCCACTTTCACTTAGGCACTTAGACATGATTATTCAATCAGCGCGCTTCTTTACATTCATTCCCTGGCCGTGGACTAAGTTCCCTTTATTTGGCTTTCCACCTCAAGGCCTCCTGAGAATTGACAATAATCATAGGTCACGGTCCATGTGAAACGGACTTAATCCGTGTAGACGCCACGGATAGCCATAAGTAAGACCGCAACAGACATAAGTAGATGCACCCATTCCGACACCTCCCTGACCAGTTTGTTTTGCGGTCTAAGTTGGAACTCTCCCCTTTGTTAGCCTTCCCCTCTCTTGTGCGACATGTCCTCAGTACCTGCTTCCGGGAGCACTTCCCCTTCCTACGATGCTGCAGAAAAGGGTACTGCAGAGGTGCAAGTGGTACCGTCCGCTCAGGCTGCTACTTTGGATGAAAAGAGGGTCGACTCTTCTGTTGTCGTGACCACAGCGGTTGCTCCGAGTCCTCCTAACAGAGAAGCTGCTGCCAAACCACGTGCGGCGGCTCCGAGTCGGAAGGTTTCGAAGTGGATCCTCGCTTCCCTCTGGTTCAATACATACCGGTTCGTATCAATCCCGTAGATCCTGTTGGTCGGACACAATGTTAATTCAGCTTTTGTTCCTATTCATTAGGAAACTGTTCACCGTCGTCTTTACCGTGAACATGGTAGGACTCGGCCTCGCCGCGTCTGGTCATTTCCCATACGCCGTGCGCTACTCGGGCGCCATGGCATTGGGGAATCTCAATACGGCAATCTTGATGAGAAACGAGCTCTTCGGCCGTTTCTTATATTTAGTGGTGAATACATTGTTCGCCAAGGTAATAACCAAAACATTCCAACCGTTATCTTGACTTCTTTGCTCATTGTTCATCAGTGGTCGCCTCTATGGTGGAGGCTAGGGTGCACGTCCGTTCTTCAGGTATCTGCAATTTTCTCTTTGAGGGTGCGAATAACCTCACGACTAGATTTGTAGCACCTAGGAGGCATTCACAGCGGTTGTGCACTTTCGGGAGTTGCATGGCTCGTTCTCAAGATCGTGAACAACTTCCGGCACCATTCTATCAACCCCGACGTGATTCTCATTGTTGGGACGGTCACGAATCTTGCCGTCATCATCAGCGCCTTGAGCGCAATCCCCTGGGTGAGAAATAATCACCACAAGTAAGTCACTGTGACTCCCACAGCGATGCGACGACTCAGCCAGTTATATAGTGTTTTCGAACGTCACCACCGTTTTGTAGGGTGGATCGGTCTCATCTGCACCTGTGAGTGGAGATTACGGTATAGGGACTACGGTAGTCAACTGTCACATCCTAGGGATCTTTACCATTCTTGGCGACTTGTACAACCTAGACACTCAGACGTGGAACCTGAATGCCGGGCATCTCTTCCGCCAGCAAGACTTCTGGTTTGCCATGGGCATGACCACCTTGTGAGTAGAAGTCCATCTCTCGACCTCCATTCGTGTTCACTCTTCCCCAATAGTGTTATCATCCCTTGGCTCTGTGTTCGCAAAGTCCCTGTGGACATTGAATTGGTAAGGGCTATTAAAGCAATACGGGTTAGCTCCATCTAAGACAAGAACATAGCCGTCACCCAAAGTTGCAGTTGTCCGCTTTGAGCGTGGAATGCAACAGGGCCTCCTTGGGCGCATCAGCCGAACGTCCATGTTGGAGTACCACGCTTTTGGGCTTATAAGTGAGGGTAAACATGCCAAATATCACTATATGATTTGTGGTGTACAAGGTAACTAAATTTATGATCCTTTTCCAATAATTCTCAACTTACCTTACAAGGTGATTTTACCCGTGGTCTTGTAAACAAACCTCCAAAAGCTCTTTGGACTCGGCAGTTGAAGGTGAAACGACCCACTTACATGTCGAACAATTCTTAACAAAATTTCTAGTTCGCTGGGGTTTCTAACACCTCCACGCTCTACAAACGTGGTATCCGGATATGTACAGGTACCGGTATTGGCGCTGCGTTGTCTACCTGTCTCCAATCTCCCTATTGGTGAGATAAACAATCGTTCATACATAGCTGACATTGTGCTAACCAGTTGAGTACAGGTATCTGATTTGGATTGGTGCGCCAAAGTGGTTGTGTTGATGTGGCTGGCCCTCATTGACTTTCTCTCTCCGTGCTCAGGCTCAGACCAGGAGAAGACATTTGGTCCAACTATCAACGGACTTATTCGTCGTCATATCGAGCCAGAGCGTCTCCTACTCTGGGACTCGAAGCTGAGGGGGGGTAGGCCAGACACGATGAAGATCCTCAAAGAAGTGTATCATTCTTGGAATGCCGAAGGTGAACAGCTAGTCCGTTTTGGTAGTGTTGTATGCTGATACGTATCCCACACCGCAGTCGTGTTCATCACATCGAACTACACCGGTAATTCGGAGATGATGGAAGGTTGTAAAGAAGCAGGCATTCCGGCGTTTGGAACCCTTTGGGATTTTGTAAGTCGATCGGTTTGATGGCGCCGGGTGTTTTAGGCTGACTGTTGCCAAGTGAGGCGCGCTCTATGCGCGTCGTCTATAAACCCAGTATTTGTTATTTTTCCCATGCTTTAGACAAGTGTTCAAAGTTCGCACCTGCAAGCTGTGTCGACATACACGGAGCTGACAATTGCTCGAGTCGCGCGATTTCTCATCAATACACACTGTAAATATACAAATCTCCCACCCCTCCCCCCCCTTAGATGGCGTCTACTGTTTTGTTGCTTGGGTTAGGCTATATGTATTCTGGCGCAGTGGGTCGTCGGGTTACTGTACTTCTTCGATCGCACTTCCCATCCTCACATCATCTCGTAAACGCCGCGGTCTTGTGGATAACAAACTAATTCTTAATGGAAAATTTAAGAGAATGATTTCAAGTTGTTCCGAGTGGTAGCATTATTCGGGTGCTGTAGTCTTAGTGAAGGCCTGGGCGCCGGGGAAGGTTTCATCCCACGACGTGGAGAAGAATGGAGGGGCTGATACCGTGACACACCGTGACAAAAGGGGAAAGCAAATCCTACACTACACAGCAATGATGAATCGGCATCCACAATTACTCAACGATGGGAGTATTCACGTAAGTGCGTGAGTCACATGGAAGTTGTCGACTGTTGCATTACTCTGGATCTGGGCAAAAAATCTACATGTCAGTTACGGCAAAGCCAGGAACAACGTACGGCCTTTGATCAGGCCTGGCAATCAAGGGTTCGGGCTCACTGATCATTCCCAGCGATATTCGTGGTGTGCCACTGATAGTTGGTATAGGACAGATACAACTGAGACTGCAAGGTAAGTACATGAGAATGGAACCCTACACAACAGAAACCCATGGTTCATAAATCAACACAACAACACGAAAGAACACAAGGGAAGGTCATGGTGAAGGTCTACACTATCGCCCCTAGCTTCCCCAGTACCAAGTAAGCGTTTGATAGCGTTACATCAAGCAATCCTGTTCAAGGACTTGGCCGGGCTTCCCCATCCATGGCCAGCGACGGCCAGGTACGATTGGCATATTGGTAGTCAAACTAACGCCCCTGCGTGCGAGCTCGATGATCATTCGAATAACGTTACGCGAGTCCTAAGGGCCAGAGGGAATGCGACAGATTGAGAGTCCGACGAAAACGGGCAATGATAACGATAATACTTACATCCATACCGCGTTGCTGTCTTCCCTCAAATGGGGCCAGATCAGGGGATCTTAGCTGACACTCGACATTCGGCGATGTGCGACGCAGCAGGGGCTAGATCCGGCGGAAAGTTTGGCGAGAGGGGTAACTTAAGAGTAACGGCATTTCTTGACGTACCCTCGGCATGCGCTCGGCTGGACTCTGACCAAACGCTCACAACGTTACGGACGTCCATAACATCTCCCCTAGCCACGGAGGCATAGAGCTACATTAATGAAGAATGATTTGTCAAGACGTATACTCATAAGCAGTCTCCTCAAGACACTGACATTTGAGATGAAACATTGTTTGACAACAAGGTCCCAGATATCAAAAGGACCACTAGTGCACCAGCAAAAACGGACGAGGCGTCCGCCGGTCACTGGGTGGATAAGGCCGTGCTGTACGAGGAAGGCCGAGAATCGCCTCACGACTTCTAGAAAGTGGGGTGCGCCATCAACCTGTTCCTAACCATGTGGACACAAGGGGGTTCTGGATGGAAGAAGGTGGCAACGGAGCAGAAGATACTGACTTGAGTCATGCCAGTGAGGGAGGTACAGAAGGGAGATAGTCTGGGACGCCATGTCGGTTTAACGAAACTACAAAATTCTGCAACCTTCTACAAGGTACTAGCCATGCCATTGCTCCCGTTATCTACCCACTTGAGGAGACAGACGGGCCATTTCTGTAACTTGGATGGGCGCGTCGAAGGTGTGATAACGCACAATGATCTCATTAGGCCACTGGAAGTCGCTACCTTCAAGGCAGGTTGTTGCTACACCTAAGACTAGGAAAAAATCGTACGGCTGAGGGACCTTGACTGCGAGGCGTTGGTTGTTCATCGACGAGAGGGACAGGTCACTACTTGGGGGTGAAACGGTGTAATATCTTGTAGTGGGATGGTGAAAGAAGGCGTCGTGTTAATCATAGTAGTAGTGGTAGTAGTAGTAATATGTTTCTTCAGTACGGAAATTGTGTCACATCCAGGATCGTCAATTGGTGAGGACTTGGAATGTAAGGCAGAGTGGGGACTCGTGAACTGTGGGTTTCTGAAGCGGTTATACCATCGAAGTGCTAGAAAGTAGAGGAAGACAAAAACATGATGCAGGTAAGTTACACGGACGTGTCATCTAAGTCAGTGTCCAGGCTTCGGCCTATCCCGGACAATTGTCCTTCTCCTTCGCTACAACTAACTTACAATCTGCCGCCTCTGACTTGACTTTTACCTGACAATGGCACACCACAGAGGCGATGACCTCGAAGATGATTTCATGCCGGATGAAACTGTTGCATTATCCGATGACGAGGGATTCGGTTCCCTTGTTGGAGATTCAGACGACATTAGCAAGTTGCTCAGCGCTGATGAGGGTGAGGAGGCACCCATAGAACGGACAAAGACACTTTCAGATAAGAAAAGGAAGCGAAGGGAGAAAGAAAAAGAACGGAAAGCTAAGGCATGTCACCCTACATACAAACTCCTTTCGGATCCCTGACGCATGACATTTTATTTCTAACAGAAGCGAAAGTTCAATGAAGGTGCGAAACTGGGAGATGTTCCTTCTGTGGCGTTGCGGTCGCCTGCTATGATATCCGAGTATCTGTCTGCTATGCAGGCGAAATCATTTTCAAAGATGTCTGTACTGGAGCTTCAGGACAGGCAAATTCCAGGCATGTGTCGTTTTTGAAGTACAGTAGAAGACATGTTAAGGTTGACGTGTTCAGGCAGAGAGCTCTATAGCGGACACGACCGGATGGACGGGATCGAGGAACTTGGACATGTTAATGGATTTCATGGTTCAGGGTACGTTCTCCTCCTTTCAGGCCATACAATTAATCACCTTGTTGAGCGACAGCGGTTCCCTCGCTTCACACTCGGTTACGGCAGAGACCCAAATCGTCCGGGGCACCCACTCTGCTCTTTATAACAGGGGCAGCTTTGCGTGTAGCGGATGTGACGCGTATCCTCAAGAACAAAACCCTGCAGGGTGATAAGGGCGGTGGTGTCGCGAAGCTCTTCGCCAAACATTTCAAGCTCGAGGAGCATGTCAAATATCTCAAGAGGACCAAGATTGGCTCAGCAGTCGGTACTCCTGGCAGGATCGGCAAGCTGCTTTGCGAGACAGGCAAGTCCGTCACACGGCGAATTGTTCATGCCACCTGAATGTGTTTCTCCTAAGATGCGCTCTCGGTGTCTGCTCTAACGCATATCTTGCTCGATGTAAGCTATCGTGATGCGAAGCAGCGTTGTCTGTTGGACATTCCAGAGACCCGTGATGAAGTTTTCAAGACGGTCCTTGGTGCGCCTCAGGTCATGGAGCGTGTAGTATCTGGGAAGATATACATTGTACTGTTCTAGGCGTTCTATTTTTCACCCGCTGTTCAGCTACGCATCAACCAACTCCCATGTCAGGAGTAGCAGAGGGTAGTTCCAGAATACAGTCGGCCTAAAACCCTTTCGGATTTGTTCTCTGCGTGATCTACAGGAGAGGGGTTGATCAATGCAAACATAGTGTAAGGGGAGATAGAGCACATACACGAGTCCATTTTGGCACTTTGTGAATTCCTTTGCGGTAACCTCTGTGATGACGGGAAAAGACGGTGTATTTGTCCTTGGGATCCATCTCATGCTCCCTTGGCAAGGCAAGCGCGTTAATCTGCACAAGTCTGAGATTATAGACTATGACTCTTGGATGAGGACACACCAATGCTGTACACTGCACACCACTGGCTCTGACAGCCTCAATGACAGCGTCCACCTTCTTAAGTCGGTCTCGGACGTTGGCCTTTCGAGTCACGGACAGCCGCCATGGCACCTTCCTACAGGTGCAAATCTCAGTAATGAAGTAAAACTTGAAAGAAAAATAAAATGCGCATATACGAACCATAGAAGACCTCCGCTGACGGCCAGGGTCGGTCTGAATGCGCCAAACATCGAAAACTTGCGGTTTGAGCGCCCGTTCGAGTCGATTTCTGAGACGCGGAATCAAACTTCCCACGGCTAAGTCTTCCAATGACCACGATGAACGGCGCCGCGCCCGTTAGCACGGACGAATTGACACCGACACCCCCGCCCCTCAATGGCGTCGCCATCAATGGAAATGACGTTCACAATGATGCCGGATTTGCTGGGACCCTCAAGTTCTCTACCGGTCTTATCCTTCCTCCTCCGGATGTGAAATGTGCGTTTTCCTGAGTCTAACGTCTCTCAATACCCTCACCTATTGTTAGCCACCATTGATCGCACAATCGCACATATGAATCGCTCGTCGGATCCGCTCCAGTTCGAGGTAAAACTGCGCGAGAGCCGGCGTACGGACCCCGCGTTCTCGTTCCTCAACCCGGCCGACCCTTATCATGCTTATTACAGAAACAGGTTGGACTCAGCAATGAGGGGAGAGATTTTGGAAGGAGTCCCAACGGATGCAGATGATAAAGCTGCAGAAGCGGGGGAGGGAAAGGTTTTAGAGGACTATGGAAAGCCGCCACCCCCAACCGAATTTATGCTCGATATGCCAAATATCAGTGCAGTCGATCTGTGCGTCTTCTGTCTCTAAACTTCTCCTTTTTTTCTGGCTGACGAACATGCTTCAGTGATATCATGAAACTGACCGCGCTCTTCACTGCCAGACAGGGTCACTCGTTTCTGGCTAACCTATCCGTTAAAGAGGGTCGGAACTACCAGTTCGACTTCCTCAAGCCGACACATTCCCTCTTCGGCTATTTCAACCGACTGATTGAGCAGTACACGAAAGTTCTCATGCCCACCCAAGAGACGCTGGACAAGCTGAAGGAGCGTTCTGAAAATGGTGCAAAATGGAAGATGCTCACAGATGCGCGGGCACATGCAAAGTGGGAGCGCACCAGGCGTGAGCAAGAGAAGAAGCGTGAGGATGATCGCGAAGCAGAGCGCAGTACGTGGACGCCTGAATTTCGATAAACAAATGGGACACTCACATCCGAATTGCATGTAGTTGCGTTTGCCGAGATTGATTGGCATGATTATGCCATAGTGCAGACAATTGAATTTACGGCTGCCGACGCAACGGCTGAATTGCCGCCGCCTATGAGCGTTCAAGAAGTGGAGAATATGACTCTCGCGCAGAAGCGTATGGCCGCGATGGTCATGGAGACAACCGCGGAGGATGTAGAGGCACACCGGGCACGCCAAGCCGCCGCAGAGGCTGAGGCCGCTGCTGCGGTCAGCACCGCCGGTGGAGGAGCGGCTGCAGAAGGAGCAGACGATGACGTGATGATGGAGGAGAGTGATGACGAAGACACGGAGGTGTCAGAGCGTAAGAAGAGGGAAGAGGAGGAGAGGCAGAAAGAACTTGAACGTGCCAAGGCGATTCAAGCTAGCTCGCTGGAGGCTGGTGCACCGATGAAGATCAGAACCGATTACGTACCAAAACGTGGGTATTTTCCCCTCATACTTCAGGCCTCATCTTTAACTATATCTCTCCAGTGGGCTCTAAGAATAAGGTGGCTCTAGCTACGTGTAGCATCTGTGGCCAACAAATCCCCGTCAACGAACTCCAAGAGCACATGCGGATCGAGCTTCTCGACCCGCGGTGGAAGTCGCAGCGCGATGCACTCGAAGCTCGGAAGGCGCAAGCATCAGAGCTTCAGCGTGGAGCGAATGTTTCATCCTCGCTCAAGAATCTCGCACGAACTCGTGTGGATATTTTCGGTACGGAGACAGATGAGGAGAGACGGAAGCGTGAGGAAGAGGAGGAGCGTGAGCGGCGGAAGGAGAGGGAAAAAGTTGTCTGGGATGGGCATACTGCGACGAAGGCCGGCACAATCGACAAGTATTCGACAAACGTCAACTTTGACGAGCAGATTGCTGCCATCCACCGCGCCAAGGGTCTTGGACCGTATGTTTCTTTCAGTTCTTTGACGAGCTACGACTGAGATCGCTTGTACAGACAAGACGCAAATGTTATTGGTCCAGGGATCGGTCCCGCAGCAGCGCCGCCACCCCTCGCTTCTGCGCCGCCTGCACTTCCCATCCCCGCAAAACCTGCCGACATCGTATCTAGAGATCCGTCGTATACTGCCGCAACGGTGTCATCAGGACCACAGCCCGCGTCAATGTACCCGACACCTGCACCACCAGTGATGCTCCCTCCACTCCATTATCAGGGATTAGACTCGGCACAACCTTTTGGATACCAGCCCCCACCTCCAGCGCGCCCACCTCCATTCAACGCAGCGGCAAGCGTCCCACCTCCAAATGCTGCTGCAGGCACGGTGCGTCCCGCCGATCAAATGGAAGATAACGCGGAGGACATCCCCCCGACGAAGCGCCAGCGAGTCGCAAAGCTCCCTGGTGGACAATACTACCCCGAGCAAGACTGGATCAATATGCATACGGTGTGTCTTTCAGATGTATAGGCGTTTTTAGTCTGTGGCTTACAAGCGGGAGTAGCACCCGATTTCACTACAGGTGCAGTTGCCTACGGATACAAGTAAGCCCGAATGGAAGCTCGATGGTACGATTGTGACGATTCCGGATCTGCCATTGAACTTGCTGGTGTCGACGCTACGGGACCGCATCATCGCGGCGACGGGCAGTGCCTTATCTGCCGGTCGGCTCATTTTGTCGTACAACGGCAAGATGCTCACGAACCGCAACACTATCGCCAGCTACAATCTTGAAGATGAAGATTTGCTTGTCTTGAGTGTGCGGGACCCGAAGAAAAAGTAGCATGGCGTAGGGGAATTGGCAACCTCTAGTCTGTCAATGAGAGCATGCGTGTAACTGCCCTGTCTCTATTACCCTATCTCCATTTGTCTCGTTCCGCCTTGATGCTATGCATATTCCTTATCGCCTTTCCACCGACTTTCGCATGTCCAGGTTCTGCTAGGCCAAGCTAGTACATTTTTTTGCACTCAGGTCTTCGAGCTATCGCGGAGAGCGCGCGTTCGTTCCGCGAGTGCCGTGCGTATCGCTTAATCAAGCCTAGGAGCATACTGTGCCCCGTTTTCATTCATCTCGACGGCATTTTGAAAAACATTTCTTTTTTTATCGATCGATTACACAGTTGGAAAAGTTGCTCGGTGAGATCCTACGGACAGCATCACGTTGTGTGAGTGCAATCACCGCTAAGCGTGCCATAAAAGATCAAATCATGTGCAATCACTCAAATTCAACTCAATCTCGTCGTGTACCGTGTACCGGGAAGTTCGCCTTTTGTTCTAGACCGCCAGATGAGACGACGGCGATCATTTTTTCATTGTCATAATCAGATTGTACATGCAGTACAAACCTTGACAGCCTCGCGGCCCCGGCATAAGCGATCGCAAATTCGCCGACTTCGGAAATGACGTGAATGAACGGCGCGCGTCTGCCATTGCATTGCATTCGTCCAATACATTGACACAATTGAGATAACTTACTATTCTAACCCCGGGGACGTAATCGATGAAATTCATGACGAGGAAAGGCACGGGCGATGCAGACCAGTCTGTCGGGGGGGAGGTTCTTTGCTTTCTAAAATTGTGGCAAGTTTCTTCCGTCATGACTCGATACGAGTGGAAATGGGTAGTGGTCGCTACGCAACGTACGCAACGCAAGCACCGGCACTTTCTTTCCCTTATGGGAGATAAACGCATCTCCGGGGCGAGCCATGATGCATGATGCGCTGTAATGAAGACTGATCTGGGTCCGAGATCTCCTGTGGCGCGCTCCCGCGTGCTGCAGCTGATAACAAAACTGTAGTCGTCGGTCGTTGTAAATCTTAAAATGTTCAAGCTGATCCACATCGAGATTCAGAAGAAAAAAAACGTGCAGACTTTCTCCAGGGGGTTCCTGGATCACCGCCACCACATCGAGGTCTTTGCAAATTTGGCGGTCAAAGATCTTGTCATTGACAAGGATGGTAGATCATA
>QFDW01000027.1:0-10735 GCA_003315895.1 Lactifluus rugatus | reverse complement strand
AGGTCTGGGATGTTGTGCAGGGAAAGGTACTTCATGGCAGAACTTTCCGACATGATAAACCGCTAACCACGAGTTTTTAGATCTGCCTCGTAGTCCGTTCTACGCTGGATGTATTCGATAGGTTCACCGCCAAAGCGTACGTGTCTTTTCCAATAACATCCATCTACTCTCGAACTCGATTGTTTTTTCTTCCTTTTTTGCCACGAGCATGACACCGGCTTGCAGGTCCGATCCCGTAATTGAGCCCATGCTCCAGTCTGTTCCGGACCCATTCGATTCATACGGGCAGCCTCATTCCGAGGACCAAATATTCAGCATTTTGCCACCCTTGTCCATACTGGCAACATCGTCATCACCGAGCTCCCTGGCGGTCACCCCCCGAACGGCAGCGAGCCAAGCATTTGCGACAGGAACGACCGACGCCGGATGGACGCACAGCAACGGCGCCGCCCTTTATTCTGACGTGGCGTCATCAGAATGGGATGATGTGGTTCCGTCATCATCATCAACGTCCAGCTCGCTCCTCACCGTGCCAACTACTTCAAGTCCCACGAGACCTCCTCCCCGGTCATCATCTTCTCCGCCACGACGCACCAACCGGCCGTCCTCCCCACCGGGTGGTAGCTCCCGGAGAGCCGAGTCGAATCTTCGTAACGTCCTGTCTGTCATCGATGAGGCACGCCCACGGCAGATTGACGATGCTGTCACTGTGCTCCCATCCGACGGTCCGGGTGCGGCGGCAGAAACTACAGTTTCCTCCTCTGCTAATGTAGATGCGGTGACTCGGAACGGTCCTACGGAGGCACGGAACTCTGGCGCGAGCTGGTTCGGCTTCCCGTTTAGAGAGTATCCCCGAAGTGGCAGCCAGGATACCACACCGCGGAACTCTTCTGTATCCAGGCCTGCATCACCGACTGCTGACGCAGATGCAAGTCCTGAGACACGAGGAAGGCAAACTCCCGAGTCGGACAGGACGACACTCCCTATGTCCTCATGATCATGACGTCTTTCGCACCTTGCACGCGTGGTTGTATCATTTACGATGACTTTTGTCTTATGCCACACATTATGAGGTCATGATTCCTTTTTTTCAATGTGCAAGTGGGTACTTTGTGAGCTACGTAGGATATCATCGATATATCATCACCTGGGCTGAATGCCGTATTGATATAGTATGTCCCTGTGTACCGGAGTCGGGCTTTTCAAAAGAGCATCTGTGCCTGCACTCGTCTTCGGGAAAGCGATGACGTCGCGGATTGAAGATGCATTGCAGAGGATACCCACTATGCGATCAAAGCCTGGGCATAGGTGCGACAGTTCCTATTAGCCTTCTTCCTACCCAACTATAGACCTGCGCTTACCAAGTGCAATTCCACCATGGGGTGGAGCCCCACATCTCAAAGCTTCAAGCAAGTGGCTGAATGACGCTTTTTCATGTTCGCCGAGCTGGTCATGCATGAACGCGAGTTAGTAGGATTATACAGCACGTCGCTTGGGGTGTTGTAGGTCTCACCTGTAATACTTCCGAAAATATGTATTCTTGCATCATTGCGTCATGCACTCGGACAGAACCTCCGCCAATTTCGACTCCGTTTAAGACAAGGTCGTAATGTTGGCCGCGCACCTGGACAAAACAATAGCCACGGAATGGTAAGAGAGCCACACGAATGCCCACGCGACGTCAGCAATTATGGCTGTATAGCCACGCAGGACCCTCACCTCCGAGATGCGTCCCTCGTAGAGGGCTTGTACGTCTTGCCATGCCGGCGCGGTGAAAGGGTGGTGCGTACTACTCCATCTACCCTTTGCAAGGAGGTCCTTTTCCGCATCCGCCCGCGTGAACAAAGGAAACTCGGTGATCCAGAGGAAGTGCGGGCTGCGCGTTGGGGTATACGTTCCTACAAGGTTGAAAGTCAGTTTTCAAAAAGGCAGCCGTAGGCTATTGCCACTCACCACGCGACTGAGCCAACTGAGCCAATCGGAGTCTCTGCCGCCCAAGTGCTGTTGATCCCCCCTTCAACAGCGTTGTAAGATTGGTGGGTAACATGAATGAACGTATGCCTTCACTTCTGGTCTGATGTGCCGCTTGCCGATCCACACAATATCACCAGGCTGCAACTGCAACTTTTCGCCAATCCCGCCTCCTTCCCATCCGTTACTATGAGAGGATTCTCGGACAATAGGACTATTGACAAGCCATGAGAACATGTTTTCGGACGTTATCACGATGCGATCCTGCCCAATTGATAGCCGAGTGAGGCGGGGTATATGCACCCGATAAGGCAAGGAATTAAACTTACGAGGCCATCCTCTGTGGAACATTCATGCGCAATAGGGTAGAATGCAGCATCACCAGATTGTCGCACCGGCAGGCAGCCGACGGTTTCACCTGAATGTGCCATTACAGTAATGGCACTTGGAGGTAAACATGAGGTAGTGTCCACAATCTGTGCTTGGACCGTGAAACGGTGAATGACTATGATGGTAACAAAAAGGCAGACCTCTAGCCCAAATCGCGTATCGGGCTTGTCCGAGCCAAACTGGAGGTTACAATGGTACGTTGCTCGTCAGGTCCGGAAACAGACCAAAAGTTACCTACTCACCCTGCACATGGCCTCATGATAGGTCATGACACTGAACCTGTCAGGCAGCGATGCCTTCTCCATCTGCGCCCATATCCCCCTAATCAAAGCTTCAACGACATCACGGACTTCATGCCCACCAATCCGCCATGGGTCGACCTCTGGATTGGGATTTCCCCAAGAGACGAAGGCCATCTCGAGATCAATCTGTGTGAACTCAGGCTGTCTATCCTTACGGCCATCTTCATCCCGGAAGCACCGGGCAAGTTGGTAGTACCGGTCAACTCCACCGGAACACATGAGAAGTTGTTTGGGCTGCTGAGGCGATTGTGGGAGCGCGAAGAAGTGGGGCTCCTGGACTTTGGCCTGTTCTGATCCCCGTGCAAGGATGGTTCTTGTTGGAACAAGAAACTCGCGAGCGCCTTCAGGGGATGACTTGAGGAGAATTGGGGTCTCAACTTCGAGGAAATCTGGAAGGGATGTCGTGCCGGAGGTCCACAGCGGAAGATGGAATAGAAACCGCGACACCTTGTTGGTTAAGTACGGTCCGCACAATGTGTGCAACTTGGCTTCTTTTCCGTAAGTTATCTGAGAGCTCTGGCCTACGAAGGTCTAGATAACGATATTGGCTTCGCAAGTCATCATTCGCCTAGCAAAATCAGAAGCAGAAAGGAGGTTTGATGACAGGGAAACGGACCATATTTTGGGTGTCTGAAGGGAGAAAGGGCATATGGCGATCTGCGGGATTGAGGAGAGTGAAGTTCGTTACAAAAACTTCGACATCACCAGCCGGGCCCTGACAGGGAAACCGAATGGAGAGAGTCAATTGTTGGGTGACTAAAGGAACACGGTGGGTAATTACAGGACGGCGCTGTCTCTCTGGCCTTAAGCGTACGTGACCATGGATGAGTATAGTGGACTCGACAGGGATGCGTGACAACTCTGTGATGAGGTCATTACATTGACCGTCTGCGTCGGAAACAGGATCGTCTGGAATGGCATGGACGACGAGCTGAGTTGTACCGTAAGAGTCCCTTAATGGGAAAAAAGAAAAGGATTTGGAAACTTTGCTGGATGGGGTCGAGGAAGTGAGGTGAGCGGTGACGAGCGCTTAAGTTGGGAAGAGAGGGCGAGGGAGGAGGATTACCGTTCTGGAAGGAGCCAACCAGCGAGCACAACGCGGGAACCCACGTCCGCAGAAGTGAGGGCACCACAGTTGTGAGAACGTTTCGGAAATGGAACTGGAGCGCACCCAACCGAAAAGCCGAATGAGAAGGGCAACTCTGGGGACAGTGATAGAAGGAGAGGAGATACAGACCGTTTATTGGGCTGTGGTGAAGTTTACGAGTGGAGATGAAGGAGAAGCGGAAGGGAGAAGGAAAGGAAAGACGTGTCAAGAGAGTGGATATTGAGCACATGAGAGGGAAGATGGCGCATATAAGCGCTTGTGCCTCGCTTTGTAGCCGTTTCCTTGGCACATGCGCATACACTCACCTGCAAATTTTGATTGATTATGAATCGGTAGATCTATTTCAACTCCCCTGATCCTTTTTAACCGCCCCCTTTCTCTCCTCATCCTTCCTCCCACAAGTCGCAATGTCTCTCCCTCTTCTACCCATAGAACTCTTCGATACTATTTGCACATACCTTGGCACTTCTGAACTGGCTGCCCTCTCTCGTACTTGCTCATTCTTCTACCCCACTGTGCAGCGCATCATCTACCGTAACCTCATCCTTTCTTCCGCTAACCGTAACCTTTCTGTCGTCGTCACCCTTGCCAAAAAACCATGCGTCGCCCGTTTTGTGCGCACCCTCTCCCTGACAATCAACGCCTCGGTGCCTGTCCTCCGTCCCTTTTACTATGCACTCGCAGACGCGCTTTCATTCATGTCCGAACTCACCTCTCTCCATCTCTCCCTTGACGCCAATACCAATATCAGCTGGGTCCTCACTCGCACACGCCTTATCACATATTCACGCCTACATTCATTCACATCCTCCTTCCCATTTGATGACCACGTAGCTGGCTTCCTCGAACGCACCCCAGCATTGGAGAGGCTCGAACTGGACACCACACCTATTTCACGTACTGCACCTCTTCCCCATCTCTCACATGCTGCCATCCCCCGTCTCGTACACCTCATGGGTTCTTGCCAGGCTGTCAAGGTTATCGTCCCTGGACGACCTCTTGAGAGCATCCACATCCATGATGGCGATTTATCAGAGGACGAGGTCGCGTGCCTTGCACAGTCTACCGGCCACATCGCCGTCCTAGGAGCAATGACATCCGCTCTCCTTGTCCCTTTCCTTCAATCCCTTGCAAGGCACTTTCCGTACCTTGCATACCTCCGCCTCATGGCACCATTTCATATGTCTTTGAAACCGTCTGATGTGTGTCATCTTCTCCTACTTACCTTACCTTCCCGAACTGACGACATGTCATTATATAGACTTTTTACGAACAAGTTGCCACTATCTTGACCTCCATGCCTCAGCTGCTCGACTTTGAGCTCTCAGGCATGCATTGGGGCTCTTCCTATCAGGCCAGTGAGGCGGGTTGCAAGCGGATCTGGCGTGCTGCTCCCATGACCACCCCTCCTGACCATCTCGAAGAGAATTTGGACTTTACTTCGGAATTTGCTTTCGTCTACTGACACTCGTTGGGGTTTAGTTGTCATGCTATGCTTATAATCGTATTAATGCGTTACAGTTAGTGGACGCGATTAGAAGTCGACAATACTCCACACAGCGCCAAATTGCTTCTCTTGGCATCCAATTTTAGGCATCTCTGCGAGATACAAATCATATTATCTGCGGTCAGACCGCTAGAATTACAAAGCTAGATATTGTTTAGTTTCAACCCTAGTTATTATTATTAACCGTCTCGTCGAGTTCTAGCCCCTTCAGTTGACGAACAGCCTTCCGAACGAAGCAAGAAGCATCGGAGCGGACAATCTGGCCTTTAGCAAGGGAAATTACCGTGCCCTTGCCAGCGCCTACGAATTGCGCCACCGCGATCTGATATACATCTTCATCAACCATGACCTGACATGACTCGAACTGCCACTGTGTTGCAGGAACACCATCAACCATAACAGTATTCGCAGGTATATTGCATTCAATCCGACGGAGATCAAAGCCGAGTCCCAAACCGATCGCCTTTGTGTACGCTTCCTTGATCGTCCAGATGAGATAAAAGCGGGCAAGTGCCTCGCTCTCCGGGACGTCACCCGAGACAAGGCGCTTCTCGGTATCTGTCAACTTTTAGAAGGAAAGGAACGCAGAGCCAGGACGTGTGAGCGGCGAAGTCGGTGGGTCATGACCGAGTGCTTGATAATAGGTAGCTACTAACCGTTTCTCCCATCGTGCGCAGGAATGATGCGACCCCTTCCCCGCGCGGTGCTCGGACCTTCATCACATCTACCCCGATGCAGAAGGCCGGAGGACCGTGTTCCCCGGGAGCGAAAGCCATCACCACCAAATCATTGTCGTGAGAAATATTGTACCCAATGGAGGGAGTGACGCTCGGCGTAACCTATTGGCAATAAATCACGAGGTTGGCCCCAGGAAGCGTTTAAACGCTGAGGAGAAAAAAAAAAAAGGAAGCGACGTGCAAAGTAGGGCTTCCCCGCATCTGTCGTAGCGAAGTGGATGTTCTCGGCAGAAACGCCTTGCTCACTTAGGAGAACTCTTGGAAGGAGACGGCCGATTAGGCAGCCTTGGAAGGGGAAGCGAACCACCCCCCACGGGGAGGAGCGATTTTGAGATAGATCAAGTCAGTTGGAAAGAAGAGCATGCCCCCGCGGATGGACGGGAATCGATAATGATACGTACGACAGGCATCGGTCCTGTGGTAAAATCGGCGAATGCGCTCGAGCGATGGTGCGTCTAGCAAAGTCAGAGCATTATGATAAAGCTGAGAATAGGTTAGCCATGCTGTTCTGGCACAGTGTGTTAGAACAGACTTGCAAACTCATCGAGAGTAGTTGGGTGATCAACGAGCCAGAGTTGCATATTGGTGGTTGGTGGTTTGCTCGGTTGAGACCGGACCGGCAAACGAGAACCGAGCGCTGCTTTCCTCGTGTCTGTCCATTATCACCATCATGTCGGGAACCAGGAATTTCGTCTCTCTTGGAATGTTTATCATAGATGAATTCGCCTTTTTGGACGCCGATGGGAAGCCGACAGATCACACCTTACCTCCTCAGGAACAGTTTTCTCTTCCCCGTTTGCAGACACTCATCCGCTTATCGGCCTTGCTCTACTTCAGATTGGGGGAGGCGGAACTTATGCCAACATTGGCGCTCGTATATGGTAGGCTTGGTTTTCCAGAAAAAAATTTCCTACATGCACAGAACACGATGCGTTTTTTTTTCTCCTAGGCTGCCCGCAAGTGAAATTGGCATGATAGTCGATAACGGCGTGGACTTTCCCAAAGACATAGACAACGTCCTGAGGTCATACGGTGAAGACATGTGGTTCTTTAGAAGCCGGTCTGGAGCCGGCACGACTCGGGCACTTAATGAGTATACGGGCGACCACAGAAAGTGCGCTACCCTCGCCCGATTTCTCATAACGGTCGACACTGACGCCTCCCACTTCCCCTCAAAGCTTTCAATATCTTACGCCTAGAGTACGTATCACCCCCCATGACCTGATAGGGACCCCTCTTTTTCGACCGGCTACGCTACATTTTATCTGCTCGCCTACACGTGCTGCAGTCATTATGTCTCAGGTGGCCGAAGTCGATGGGTGGTCTCCCCTATCCATATACGAACCCATACCAGTACGATCCCGTATATCGCCGCGCCGTTTGTACCGATGGGCTCTGAGCCAGCGTTCAGGATAGATGCATTCCGGAGGAGCTTCCCGCACTCCGCGATGTCCTGTCGCTCATATCTGTTTTGAGGTACCGTTTCCTCGGACCATCCCACGGTCTTTATTCTCATCTCTGTTTGATGATTTAGCCCCAATGCTGAGGAGGCGCTGGGGCTGCTCTCCATACCATTGCCACCAACGAAATCCTCGATAGAATCTGCCTGCCAAACGTTTCTTGACTTTGGTGTTGGTCCTGAAAGTACTGGTTGGGTTATCATTCGCAGTGGTGGCATGGGAGCGTACATCGCTTCCCGCTCTCACCCAGGTACATGGATAGATGCTTATTGGGTAACCGATGAGAGGGTGGTCGATGTAACAGGTAAATTCCCCATGGGCATGTTGCAATTGGACCCTGGGGCTCATTACGCTCATCTCCTGATTGCGCCTCCGACGATCAAGGAGCGGGCAATAGTTTTCTTGGTGGTCTTGCCGCCGGCCTCACGTTGACAAACGGGGATGTTCTTGAAGGTAAGATATGACTACCTCACTGGCGTGTTGACGTACAGCAACTCGTGGCTGATGGGCTGCATCCACAATCAGCTGCGTTTCATGCGACAGTGTCGGCATCGTACACAATCGAACAGCTTGGGTTGCCTCAAATCACTCGGGCATCAACTGATGTCCGGAACGAAGAGTGGAATGGCGATTCACCGTGGGGAAGGCTGCAGGAGCTCAAAGCGCGATTCATGTGAACCCCGCATGACACGTGTTGAGGTAAAGAAGCTATTACAGCACAACGTTCAAGCGTGTACGTTAACTAGAAATACACTGGAACAACACGACGAATAATAACTCATTGTACATAAACGTCTCCACAGTCCGGATGGAAGAGGAAGGATCATTGCTGTTGAGACTCGTACTTCGCTCTGCTCTCAGCGAATAACTTTTGTTGTTCCTCAAAGAGCTCTTGTTCCGTCTTACCGGACTGTTCCAGCTTTGACACTTTCTTCTCCCGATCCTTTTACGGAGAAATCAGATTGAATGGGGATGAGGGGAAAATGAACGTGATGGCGCAAACCTTCTGTTGCTGCTTATGGTCCTTGAGGACATCTTCAACCTCCTCCGTAAATGATTCGAAGCCGAGCCTCTGGTATGGGATCACCGCAGTCAATAACCGATTGTGCCAAATCGGCGATTCCATGAAAAATGAAAGAGAAACAGACCTTGAGCGCGCCAATTATATGTTCGGGGGCGATAGTCTTCTTCGAATCCTGCTCACATATCTCGTTTGCTTCGGATGAAATGAGGTGAATGAATTCTAAAAAAAAAATACAAAAAAAAAATACACCCACGAAGGGAGAGATGAACACAGATAGATGTAAGGCAGTGATGACACATACCGACGCAGCACTCGATTACCAAGTCGCGCGTTTCCTTTGCGCAAGTCACATCATTAGGGAGGAGTTCTGGGTCATATAGGCAGACAAGGGGCCCGCTATCAGGGTTCGGGCGGATTTTTTTAAGGCGGGCGGGGAGGGGAAGGTGTGGAGGAACCCCAGGGACGAACCGGAGATCATTTTTGCGACAGTGGCTTTGGGAAGAGATAGGTCGTCATCGCCGGGTGGAATCCCGGAATGACCCTCGCGGTCTGACATTGCTTGTCCGAGGCACACACACGCGAGCGAGGGGCGAGAGCGTAGAAAGGTTTGGTGTGCAGTTTAGCGGGTGACTCACTTTGTTGTGGCTAGCCACGGGGGTTCCCTCTCGTCCTCCCTCTGATGTTATTATTATTTATCCCTTTTGACCTAATTTGGAAGTCCGCAACATCGTCCTTTCTTTTGGCTTTTCAGCTACGACCATGACTCCAGTAAGTTCTCCATTTTCTCGCTTTTATTGTTCTTATTTCTTTGGATCGTAGGTCACACCGGTCAACCCAAAACCTTTCTTACAAGAGCTGACCGGAAAACCTGTATTTGTCCGTCTAAAGTGGGGACTCGAGTACAAAGGCTTCCTCGTCAGCACGGATGGCTACATGAACCTTCAGGTCTATCATTCGATCTTCACCTCCTTCCTCTCACGTGTCCCTCACCCTCTCTCCAGCTAGCCAATACCGAGGAGTTCCAAAACGGTGAATCTAACGGTACATTAGGAGAGGTTTTCATCCGGTACGATTGCATGTTGTTTTATCTTTTATCGCTTACTGACGTTCTCGCCAAGGTGTAACAATGTTCTCTACATTATAAGTCACCTCTTCTTTATTTCTATCACAACACACATCCTTACCCGTCGCTTCTGCACAGAGAGGCCCCGCTTGAAGAATGAACATAGGCAGTCGGAAGATTAACCATCTTCTAGGCAAGGTAGGCTTGGGATTCGATATCGCACATACTTGTTGTGCAACCCATACTTCACTCTGGAAGTTTCGCATGTATATTTGCTCTCGAGTGTACGTGTCACTGTAGCGCCTATAGTAATCGCAAACACAGCACGTCTTAACTTTCTAAATAGTCCTTCTGCGTGTCACTTTGTTAAAGGGGATTTGCGACGAAAACTTAAATAGTGATCGCTCTATGCAAAGGTAATACACGAGTCATGATCGCGACAAATAAAGACGCTCTGAGTCAAAAGCATTTCTCGTAAATTGATTTGCTTGACCGATACCTTTCTGTTTTCCGACCACCACCTCTCTCCTCGCGTCAAATCTACAATGGCAAAATCGACCCGCTCCAAAGTAAAACGTGCCTTCCGCGCCAAGAAACGTACCGAGGGTGTGTTCGCAGCTGCCGAAGCTGCGCGTCTACAGCGACTCAACACAAAGCTACGTGCGCTCACCACCACCATCACCACCACCACCTCTACCGCTACCGTCGGGGGGGATGTCAACAAGGAGGAGCAGGGGGACGACGTTGACGATGTTGACGTGCCAGGTTCGTGTTGGTTTGTCGCTCTTGGGCTCCTGGATCACCAAGATATCACGCCCGTCTTGATGTACCAACTTGGCCTCTCTAAATGACCCCTCATTCAAAACACCCCTTCTCCCCCCCGTCCGTTCACCAGACGATTTTTGATGCTCGTACTCCTGTGCACAATTTTATTTCTTTTTCTGGGCTGGCAATTTCGATAGTTTGATTGATCAATCACATCACGTTACAGCGGCAGATGCAGGCGCGGATGCAGGCGCAGAGATGGACTCTCCGACAGTAACAGAAGGTCCGTAGTTCATAGTTTCTTTTTTTTACCTTTTATTTATTGCCAAATCAAACGTTGCATTTTTTTTTTGTCTGATGCGTCGACGGCATGTATCTTACAGATGTAATAGACGGGAACGTGGCGCA
>QFDW01000013.1:0-14746 GCA_003315895.1 Lactifluus rugatus | reverse complement strand
GCCCCCGGTATCCATGGCCTCCCATCTTTTGTCCTTTGACCGACTTAAACGCGTCTCTTAGAGAACGGGTTGTACAAGCGACGGCTTCATACCCGTACCCAGGTCTCCACCACTGCGGCGCACATTTACGTCCATTTTCGATAAAGCTTCGCTTGATACCGTCTCCCGCTCTCTCTCACGCTACCTCCATCCGTGTAACCGCGATCACCCGGCGTAAATAATGCTCCAAAGTCTGCTCCATTCGTCATGGACGCCAAAATCGAGCGGCAAAAAAAAAAAAAAAGAAACGAAAGAAAGAAGGGAAAGAAAAGACCACATCTCTGGAACCGCGACAACGCTGTTTTGCCGCAATGGGTTCGGCTACGTGGGTAGGGATCGACAGAATAAGTGCCACCATTGAGTAAAGCCAAGACGGATATCTTTCGCCGTTCAATAGGGACTAGATTCAGCACCGAGCGTCGGATCAAAAGGGTCGGTACATTGTCATATGCGTACTGGTCTTGGAGGCAATGCCGTCACGCGCGCATCATGCGGCTACGTGACCCACATGGACACAAGTGGTGTGATACCGAGGAGGCTAAATTTTAGTAAGATCACTTACGGTGCCGGGAAAACTTGCGGTGTGGGCTGTGTCAGCGTGACCTGCTTTATCGTGTTTCAGCTGTACATTAACGCAGACTGGGAGGGAGTCATCGAACGGTATGCATCGAGTCATGACATGACAGATGTGACGTGTGTGCTGTTAGCCACCCCCTAATCGAACTGCTTTGCGTGGCAAAAAAAATCGACCAACTGTTGTAGTCGATGCGAACAAATTTCAGGAGACGAATCTCACCTTTTGATCTCTTCATGACTGAACTACAGTATGATGGGTAATGTGACTTACAGCCATCATGCATCACGACGCATGGCCCGGTGAGCGGATCGCGACAGGGCTGCGAGATCAGAACATGTCCATGAGGATGATATGAAATACACTTGATGTACAGGATACCGGAAAATCAGAATGTGCGCATCGAGAATGTTGTTTCGCAACGAAGAAGTTTTGAATTTATAGCATCCATCTACTGATCACGATAGAACCTCAGTGAAGACTCGGCGGGTGATGGTGTTAGTCACCACCACCACAAAATTTGACGCCATCAATAATGGCTGTGGATTCGGAGTTCAGCATGAGCCAGATGTCCTCAGGAATTAAGAGCTTTCGCAGAGGGAACCCTGAACAACAATAAAAAGACTTTCAGAGGGTCGGAAACTAGATTCATGCACTGCGAGAAGCAAAACCCCCATGCATAAAACGGCGAAATTTCACCAAAACTGAGGGAGGGACACTTCTTGAAACCAAAGACACCGGTAAAGGCCAAGGGTCAACTTTTAGTGGGAAACAGGCACCGACTGCTCGGCCCCGATTATGAGTTTTCTGTGACAGGAGGTACGAGCTACAAGCACGAGTTCACCATCCTTAGTGGTCCAACAAGGTGGTGTGATGGCTCCCTATATTTAGCCATATTTGATATGAGCCAGGGAACCCAGTAGACAGTTGGTATCCAGAGCATCGCCATGAGCATGAATGAGGCGGCCTCTAACCTGAATGAGGATTATCCCACTGCTTGTCTAGTAGACTTGTCGACATTTAGCCGATCAGAACAATATGACAGCAAGTACTGCCAGTGGTTGTTATGTGTGGTCTAGAATCACACCGTGATGAAGAAAATTGAACAAAACGGAGACACGCACGGGCGGCCGTGCCAAGCCAAACGTGGCTGGAGTCGGAAGATTTGTTCCAAAGGATTACATAACACCGCCGGACAGCGCCGGAAATCAACGCGCGTACAGGTGGATCATGCGCACACCCTCGCAAAAAACATCACCCTGGAACGTCGATCAGTCATATGTACACGTGGTCAACGTGCTGGATAAGTACCCATCGCAGGCTATAGGAAGCTATGGTGTGGTGTATTCATATAGAACATAGTGTCCTACAGCCGTACCGAACCACGATTAGGGTACTGTCCGAGTCCTAACCTCCAACCACACACTCTCCTCGTTTTCTTACACAGCCCTAGCTACAATCTCACTATTGCCACAAATGCATGGGGGGCTCCCCTCATCCGTGACCCTGCTTGCTTTCTGAGCTCCGCTACCGTAGGCCATGCTTCAATAGGGGCGGGGTACTGTGAAAAAAAATATAGCGGATTTTTGCCATTGGGACATGATGGAACTGGGGTATAGACACTCGCATAAATCTAGTGAAGCTTCGATGGGGTCTGATTCTGGGAAATCAGCAGAATAATATACGTCCAAGTAGTCTTTATCGGAATGTTAGGTGCGTGATAAAGGGGCCACCCAAAGGTTCATAAACATAACCTGCACGGAGGATAGGGGGCCAAGGCCAGATTGAGAGAGTTGAACAACAAGTCCCAAGCTATACCTCGAAGATTGTGTATGCGCAGGTGGTGCTGTGGGTTGTGTGCCATCTGGTCGATTCATCGGAAAGGACTGGTCCCGACCAACATTTATCCCAACCACAGTACCGACCGCGTAGCCTCGATGTCGAATGGAGCCGTACGATCGGTATTATGAATAGGGCCCCCCGCTATGCCACACACCTCAGACGTTCCGATGTGCTGAGCAGAGTGCAAATTACACGTCAGTAGAAAGGACATGTCCTGTGTCGATGGTCTGGATGTACGATCGTCTGAGTCACCAGTGATGCCTCCATCTAAAGTTAAAATGGAAATGGACTACACCAAAGCGCAAGGTCCGCACCTTGGAGGGCATGCAGCGGCCCCACTCCGAACTGGCAACCGTTATCGCGATCCTAAGAAGCATAGTTCTTCAGTTGGCGGCGTTAATTATGAAAGGCAAGTTCATACCGACTTACCAAACATGGGTCCAATACACGGGATAGCGGAGGAGGGTGGGTCACCCAGCGTGAATTTGTCAAGTAATGGCAAACTGATCAGAAGGGTACCAGAGATTGTACAAGTCATATGCAAACTTGGGACCGTCGTGGAATTGCTGGTTTCCACGGAGTGTAGTAGCTCCTCTATGGGCAATTTGCTAAAGGACCGAGTGCTTGAGAGGGGCCGACTGCGGAGGGGTCTGCTGAGCTATCGATACGAAGGGTACCACCTTCAGTGCCAGAACAAGCGACCGAGCAGGGATGGTGCTTGTGTCTTGGCTATCAAGCGGAAGTAAAGGCCGTAGGGCCAAGCGTCGCGGTTACGACAGCGCTGTGTGGCTGAGTGGGTTACCCTAAAACAAACACTGATACGTTTAGGCCCCAACGGCAGGAGGCCAGAGTGACTGCTCAATTATGGATCTACCAAAAGGGAATCACCGCGTGCTTATTGTCTGAAAATGACCTTATTTGAATCACACGAACGGTCGCAGTCAAGCTAGACTGTTCATAAATGGCGAGGCGAATATGGTGTCATTGCGGAGGTTTAGAGTTTGTCTGGGCACATAACAGGCCGTAAAAAGACAAGAGAAAAGGTTCTAGTCCAGGAGACAGGCTGCCAGAACTATGCGTGATGGGGCTAAACGGCAATGTCCAGAGTAGGATTCGGGACGCCCACGACGACTGCCGGAACCTTGGCCGTGGAGGCAAGTGTGAAAGAGTTACATGCGGACCTGACCCGACCAAGACGGTATAGCCTAACAGTGTAAATAGTGTCCCTTTCCTTACTTGTGGTTCAGGAAATACCCCAGTTGATAGGAATATGGCCGCTTAGCCGAGCAGACCGGAATGGAGGAGAATTGGTACAATGTCGGTAAAGCAGCGGTAGCAAATATTTTGAGTATTGTCACTGTCACCCGCATTGGAGTTGCATTATCTAGGTCGAGAAAGGGTACTGTAAGGATAAATGGGCACCCGTGTTTGTGGACGGTTGGGCTGTGGGGTAAGCGGAGCAACGGGACAGAATAAGCGTGTTCAGATAGTCAGGTGATCTGGTTGGCTTCCGTTGGAACACGGGTCCGGAATCCGGGATGCCCTCGGAGTCCACTTGTCAACACTTTTGCAGATGGAAAATGAGCAATATATGGTTCCCCATCCCGGTCTCTCTCTTTTTGCGCAGGGTGGTCAACCTCCTATCTACCCTGTCCATTACTCATCACTACCTCTTACCATCACGGTCATCTGACCAGGATGTCCCCGAATTCGAATCCCAACGGTCTGGCAAAGTTCCAAGAGGGAATAGACAACAAGACTACGTACGACATGTACCATGGAGAATGATTATAGAGAACAGCTTGGACGGTATTTTACAAGGTTTGTACACGCTGATTTGCGATGACTAGTTCTAAGACTTTGGTCAATCGTTTTCTCTCTATATGTAGCGTCGGGGATGCTCTCAACGCTCTGGTTTCGCTGGCCTGCGCGCCTCTCACTCCTTCAATCCAAGTCCAGATCTGCCGACTATGCGCAACAGTTCGATGACACAATAAGAATGGAGAGCGGACGCTGTTCGGCTCCCGATCCTTATCCCTCCCGACAAGACCCAACTAATCGCGGCGGAGACAACCATGAAAATTCGGATGAGATCCATCGCCTGATGCAGAACCCTATACTATACGACCCTCTGCGCGCGCCGCGCTACCCTATCGTCCTGTGCCATGGTGTGTCTCATCTTGCAACGCTTTGGTATGAAAACTAACATGTCTGATATCCAGGTTTGTATGGCTTTGATGTCCGTGGACCATCCTCGTTCCCAAGCCTGCGGATGCACTACTGGTCGAGGATCCTCAGCATCCTCCGCAAAACCGTCGGCGCAGACGTCATCATTACGGCTGTACCAGCCGCGGGCTCCATCGCATCGCGCGCGGAGCAACTCGACCGCTTCCTACAGGTCAAAGCTCCTGGTCGTGGAATCAACTTTATGGCTCACTCGATGGGCGGACTTGACTGTCGTCATCTAATCACGCATCTCAAGCCTGTGGAATACACGCCACTGTCGCTTACAACGATTGCGACGCCGCATCGTGGAAGTCCCTTAATGGATTGGTGCAATGTGAGTGGCTTGCCAATTTTTTTGCGGGTGCTGACACTCTCCCCTCTTATTTGCGATCAGAAATACCTTGGTTTGGGCCGTCGCCGGCAAGAAAAGGATCGAGCAACTGCGTCAACTACTGCTCCCGTTGTCGCGGGGATAGCAACAGCAGAGAGATCTTTTTCAGGCGCCAGTTCCTCATCCTCCCTTTCGTCGACTGCCCTCTCGTTTTCCTCGTTACCATCCTCATTTACGACGTTTTTGCTTGGCATGTTCGACTCACCAGCCTATGCCAACCTAACGACGACGTACCTAAACGAAATGTTCAACCCACACACTCCAGACGACCCTCACGTGCGGTATTTTAGCGTAGCGGGACGTTTGGGTGCGCTGAACATCTGGCACCCGTTATGGCTGCCCAAGCTCGTCCTCGATGGCACCGACGACGGAGAGGGCAACGACGGCCTGGTGAGCGTGCACAGTGCGCGTTGGGGTGAATTCCTCGGCACGCTGGAAGGGGCGGACCATTGGGCACTCCGCGGCGCTAGTGGGATCGGGCTTGACGTCGACTTGCCCGCTGTCGTCAGGGACGCATGGGGGTTGGCGGACTGGAGCCGCTTTATGTCGATTAGGCGTGTGGAGCGGCGCGCTTCCGAGAGTGTGGACGTGGGTGGGAGCAGGTGGTCGGCGCGAGGGGAGGAAGCTGGCAAGGCGAGTGAGGCAAGGACAGTGTCGGATGACGGACTCAAGTCGTCAACTGACCGGCTTTCGGCGGTGTTTGACTGGCTGGTAGAACAGGTGCCCGTTGCGTCGCGCAACGTGTTCTCATTTGCCGATGTGAGTAGGAGTGGCGCGGGAAGTGGCGCGAGAGACAACAAGGGCCAAGACGCCAGCGCTTTGAAGGAGGTCGCTTCGTCACAGCCGAGAAGTCGATTCGATTTCGAGTCGAAGGATGGATTAGAACGGATGTACGTTGCGTTGGCGCGGAAACTGTACGACGAGGGTCTGTAGTAAGATGGAGACGATATCTCCGTGTTCCAGATTTGTTCAATACTTTTCTCTCACGTCTCTCACCGTTCGGAGGACAGATATCAATCTAGAATGTAATACGGGACGGTCTAGTGATGAAAAAGGGCGAGACTCTGGGCACGAGGGTGATAGGATTCAGGGCCGCAGAAATGAGAGGGAAGCGCACGTTCCGGGAAAGGGAAGGGAATAGAGGACCAGCGTGAGAATGTTAAAAAAGTTTTGGGGTATGTACCTGGGGGAGCCAAAGAACGTTCCAGAAAACATGATTTCTGGTTCACTCTGCATACTTGGCAACCTTTCACGCGACTTTTAGGCGATTCGCTCTGTTCCACAATATCATCGCTCCTCAGGTGGCGGTGCCACAACCTTGTATATCAAATCAAAAAAAAAATTAAAATAGTTTTCTCGTTTCTTCACACCAACTCCCTCCTCCCCCTCTCTCTTCCTGGTTTCTCTTTTCTTTTTCTTTATATTTGGTATTTTTATTCGCGGAAATATAAAGAACAACTTCTCGTTTGCAACCATGCCGATGGGAGACCGCGGTCCTTCACCCTTACGTCCGCCGACGACCCCCTTCCGCGTCGAGTCCCTTATCTCACCCATTGACCGTGAGTTGCACCCGGTTACACATGCCGGCCGCGTCGCCGTCATCACCGGTGCTGCCAGTGGGATCGGCCGTGCTGCCGCGCGCGAGTTGGCAGGGTGAGTCCCTCTTATCTTCTCGTACTGCTGGCAGGCCATTGTGCCACGGGGGGGTAGTCACGTGGAAGCGCCCAAGCCCCCAAACAGGTCCTCTCAGCTATCCCTCTTATTTTGCTTACCAACGGCTGGCGGGGACCTGACACATATATTGACCATGAATGATGGACAGTCTCGGCCTTAAAGTGGCTATCGCGGATATCAATCACCAAGCGCTCATGGTACTCGCCGAGGAACTGTGTGGTGCCCACGGTGAAGCGAACGTGCTTGCCGTACGGACAGACGTGAGCAAGTTGGAGGACGTCGTACGCCTGCGCGAGCGCGTGTACGAGGCGTGGGGCGAGGTGAGCGTCGTGCGGCGGCGCCAGCGGGGTTCCTTGCTTCTCTCGGGAGCACCCTCCCCTTCCCCCAGCTGTGGCGCTTTACCCGTGCCCACACCCCTTATGCTGTTTTTAGGTTGCCGTACTACTTAACAACGCCGCAGTTGGTGAAAAAGGCGACTCATTTGAGGGCCTGGACAACTGGAAAAAGGTCATGGACGTCAATCTGTTCGGGTATGTGGCTGCGATCTATTTTTGGAAGGTTTCCGTGCCATTGTTGATATGGCGTGTTGCCACATAGCGTGCTGAACGTGCAGCACACATTCGTCCCGGTACGTTCCGTCTAATATGTCTAAGGGCATGACTGATGTGTGTATGCATGCATGCTAGTTTATGATCCATCAGGAGAACCAGTCAGTTATCATCAACACTGGATCAAAGCAAGGCATCACAAATCCCCCGTGAGCATGAAATGGAATTTCTCTCTTTTTTACCAAACTCTATCGTTGATTGGTGGACCGTAGGGGTAACGCAGCGTACAATGCATCCAAGGCGGCGATTAAAAGCATCACGGAGAGCTTGGCCCATGAACTTCGCTCAAACCCTCAGGCTAATGTGACTGCTCATCTCTTCATGTGTGTTCCTTTTGTCTTCTATATGGTAGGCGGTGTCGTAACACAACATACGTATATAGCCCCGGATGGACGTGGACGGGCCTGACGGCGGGTGAGGCAGACCAGGATAGCGTAGAGGAAAAGCCAGCAGGGGCATGGACGGCACTGGAAACGGTGCAGTACATGCTAGACCGTGTGCGATCGGGCGACTTTTACATCTTAGTGCCGGACAACGAGACCCGACGGGAGGTGGACCAGTTACGGATCTTGTGGGCTGCAGGAGATGTAGTTGAGGGGAGGCCGGCGCTGAGCAGGTGGCACCAGACATACAAGTCGATGTTCGAGGAATATTTAAGGGAGGGACTGGCGCAATTGCAGTGATGAGTATAGAAAAGAAGTTGAAATTTCTGTTTAGAAGACTTGGTAGCATCATGTCCGCGGCGCATATAATTGCTATTGTTTGTTTGTCCTCGACTCTTTGACTTTGACTACTCCCCCGGACCTCGTCGTTGTCCTCCTTCGTCCTTCGTCATACCTCCTCCTCATCGTCCTCGTTCATCTAGACCGGCAGGTTCCGCTGGTCCTTGTCTAGTTGCAGTTGCAACCTTGCCCACATCCCGGGCTTTGCTCCTCCATTCTAGTCAATTCGTCAAACTCATCCGACCGGCTCGACGTCGGGCACCATTACCTTTATCCCATCCACAGCGGCCCCTTTCCAACCCCTCACTACACTCCACCACCCCTCAGTCGATCCTTTGCAAGAACAGGAACAACATTTTATTAATCTAATCTCTCCACAGCCCGCTCCCCACCCTCCTCCTTTTTTCTTTTCTTTTTTTACTCTTTTCTACAAAAAGGAATCCTCTTTCCCCCTCATCGCACAAAGTAATTCCCACAAATGAGTTCTTTAAGGCCACCTCCAAGCCCCAGTCAGAGCCCTTCCCCCATCCAAGGTACCAATGGCAAGAACGCAAGTGCCCGTGCCTCCATGGGTCCAGCGGCTCGCCCCTCCGCAGGCGCCCAAGGCTTCAATCTTGCTTCTCCTCGCCCAGGAGGTGGACCCCCTAGCGGACGCCCGACCAGCGAGCTCCTCGGCAGTGCCACCTTTCAAACACCGGAAGGTGAGTTATCTTTCTCGTGTATACAGCTGCCTTTTTTTTGTGGGGCGTTGGTGCGGTTGGGACATACCACACTTTATGACCGCCTTGCGACTCAGTCCCTCGCCCTCCCTTCATGATGAGGTCCTTGTACCTTTAAATTACCAAGGGGTCTCATTCGATCTGCCCTCCGTTTCGACATAGGCCTGACAACAACTCTTCACAGCGGATGCTATCGATCAATGGTTTGAAAACTTTCATCATTATGAAGTCACGCTGGTCAGTTCAATATTCTTGCTTCGTCATATACTTTCTCATATCTCACATACAGGAAGAGATGGCAGCTGCCTCTCTCGACGTCAATTTCAAGGAGGAATTGAGTGCCATCGAGCAATGTAAGTTATCCTTCTTACCCCATCGCCAGTTATTTCAACTACTGATTACATGCCATCCCTCCAGGGTTCAAGGTTCTCTCCGAGGCCGAGCGCACAGCCGCTCTTTACAGTCTTTTGCAACATTCTACTCAAGTCCAAATTCGCTTCTTCATCACCGTCCTGCAACAAATGGCCAGGGCAGACCCCATGACTGCTCTTCTGAGCCCGGCTGTCGGGGGTTCCATGCAGAGCCAGATGGAAGCAAAGCTTGCCAGTATGAGTCTTAAGTCTCCCGGACTCAAGTCGACCATGCCCAGCTCCCCTTCCACTCGTAATTTTAGTAGCAACGCTAACCCGAATCGGCAATCTCTCGCCTTTGACTCGCCTTCCTCATTCCTATCTCCAGATACTGTCAATGGAGTTAGCAACTCGAGCGATGCCGCCGCCACGCTTGCTCAGCAACGTGCTAAACTGAAAGCTAGCAATGCCGCGCACCGCATTTCCGCGCCTGCCCTCGCCTCCAGTACAGGCGAGCGCACCACCTGGGCCGCCGCCAGCTCTCTTGGCCAGGTCGCAGAACGCGACAATTCGCCTACTCAAGAAATCACCATTGAACCCAAGTCATCCCGCCCGCAGAGCACCGACTTTTCTGGCATCGCCACTAACCCTGCCTTCCGTTCTCCGCGCCCCGATGGCACACCCGCCGCGGGCAGTAGCAGCCTCGACACCCTCTCACCTGTTGTCGATAGCAGCTGGGCAAGCATGGTCAACACGCCTCTTATGCCCATGTTTCAGAAACCGTCTGCGGTGGTCAACAATGGCGGGCCCGGGCCTACCCAAACGGTCGACCTCGCCACAAAGCTGAACGATCTCTATGGTGCGGGTACGGTTCCTCGCCTCGATGGGCCCGAGAAATTCCGCCGTGCGTCCAAAGGCCACACCCCTGATTCTGGCAATAGTACCGCCGTGCCCAGCACTGCCGCCAACAATAATAACAACAGCATATATGGTGACGACGGCGATCCTATTCAGGCTCAGGGCCAGGGTGGTAGCCGCGTTCAAGGTGGTTCTTCGAGAAGCCTACGCAACGGGGGTGGCAGCACCTGGTCGGGTGCGCAGAGCCCCGCACTCTCTAATACCTCGGGCCGTTTCGGCGGAAGCGACGATGGAAGCACTGCGATGGCTGCCGCCGCGCAGCAGCACGCTGCCCTCGCTGGACTGGGCATGGGTGTCGGAGGATTCAACCTCGGGCTGGGATCTCCTGCGCTCGCGGGCATACCTAATGGCCTAAGTATGGCGCAGCTCGCCCAGCTGAACAGCATGAACGGCATGAACCCGTTCGGGGTTAACATGAACATGCTCAATATGGCCAGTGCCATGGGTATCACGGCCGAAGCCCAGCTCCTTGCAGCACAGATCGCAGCTGCTGGAGGTGGCTTTGGGCAGCCAGGCCTTGGCGTAAACGCGGGCCTCGGTACATTTGCTGGGTTACAGGGTGGCATCGTTGCAGGGCAGCGTGGCGGCCCTGGGCGCTCTGGTGGGCGCTCTCCGGGTGCAGGCAGCAGCAAAAGCACTACGGGCAATGGCGCGAAGAAGGACGAGGACGACTTTGACCCAGCCGTGCTTACTGACGTCGCGGGGTGGTTGCGCACCCTACGCTTGCACAAGTACACCCCTAACTTTGAGGGTATGACGTGGAAAGAGATGGTTATCATGGACGAGGCTGCACTCGAGGCACAGGGTGTCGCTGCGCTTGGCGCGCGCAGGAAGATGCTCAAGACGTTTGATATGGTACGCAAGAAGATGGGCATCGACGATCCCACCGTGCCTCCGCCACCGGGGGCTCCCGCCGCTTCAGCTCCAACCCCAACTTCTGCGGGCTCTCCAGGTACTGGTGGTGGTGCAGTGGCACCTGCTGCGTAGTTCCTCATCTGCAAAGAGAGGTTATCAAAGAAAGAGAACTACGATTCTGAATTGCCCGGTCTTCGTTTCCACTATTATCCTATGTCGTCCGCGTACTTTTATGAAACCACTTCAATTTTTGATCCGGTGCCTATTCTTTTTCGTCGTCCTCGTTCATGCGTTTCCCAAAAATTTTTTTTTTTTTTTTTTTCGTTTTCTGTGCATGTTCCTGAGGGGGTAAGGAGGTTACGTGCAGTAGGGACATTGGCTGTCTGGGAGCGACAAATTCATACCCATTACTTTTTGTATTCTTGGATGATGTCAGCGCCAGCCCAGCGTCGTGTCTAAACCTGCATCGCTGTAAAATACAGATATATATAGTTTTGTATAACTCTTTCTCTGTCTCACGCAAACTATGGTACAGCGAACGAGACGCATTTGCAGTATGAAGCTATGAAGAGCAAACTGCTAGGTTCGAGCTTATTTCATTCTACCCGCAAATGTGTAGGTGTTGCGACCAGAAGCAGAACTAGCCTAGCGCAATCATGATACCGTAACATCTCTTCCGCTGTAAGACTTTGAGCTTTGAGGCTTGCTGGGAGATCTACAATCGCGACTGTGGCTGGCATTCCAACAGTGACAAAAACAGTACCGGGGAAACAGAATCTTTTGCTCACAGTATTCCTCTTGCCTCTAATTAACATCGTCGCAACCTGGCTCTACCGATTCAGTTCGTCTAGCTGTGAATCTCTCACCAGGTAGACCAGGTGGAGCACCTTAATCGAGCTGATGAACACTGGCAGTGGGTATTGGTACCCTTAGCTTAGACTAGCTTTGTCCTCGGCTGTAATGCCGCACTGGCACCACACCGCGCACTCATGCTTCTATTATTCATCGTGCGCAACCCGAAGATGGCCCTGTCCTTTTCCACCACTTAGCAGTCAGGCCGAACCACAAAACCTTGAACACGATCAACGCGAGAAAAGAACGTCGAGGAAAAAAACTCACATAGTCGTTGCTTCCCCTTCAAGCGCGCGAGCGGAGCGCAGGAACGGCAGGCGTGTTAGGAAGGCACGTAGTGTATCCGTATTGGACAAGACATAAAGATTGGCACGGCCTCAGCTATGCCATTCTCTGGGTGATGTATGGCTCAACGACGCTCAAAAAAGGTGAGAAATGGCTTCCGTGGATGATAACTTGGCATAATCAGGGACAGAATTGCCGGGCGCGTCGATGGCTCTTCGACTCCTCGAACGGTCCTGGAAAGTTTGCAAAGCAATCCAATGTGCTCTGCGGTGTTGAGGTGGTGCTAGTAGGCAGCATTGACAGGACTCTAACAAACAGCTTGTCAGGGACGGTGTTAACTAGCCTCCGTCTGAGGAGCCGACGATGCTCAAGGTGCGGGCGGAGTTGTTAGGTGGAATTTGGGCGGCTGTGATTAGAACGTTGAGAGGAGCCGATTGCCGCGCACCGCGAAGCTCGATACACAGATAGGGTCGTCCCTGGTACCAGCGTACCACCAGCAAGAGTCCGGTGGTTTCGAGAGGTTTTCAGATCACCGTAATCACTCGACATAACGTTAACCCTCCGGTGGTCCTACATCCCGTGGAAAGTGCGATTTTGGACAGGAAATTGGAGATTGGCTCGGCTGTGATCGATCTACGAACACGATTCTTCGCAAGGAAATAGGAAAACGAATTCTGCGAGGGCCAAAGTTGAACCAGAATTAATGACTCGTGAGAGGGTCTCCCAATTGAGAAATCGTTCTCTCACTCAACATTCAACTTGAACTTTCACTAGTACTGTACCTTCCCTTAGCCCATGCAAGGCATGAGAACTCTGGATTTTATACTTACCCCGTCAGGTATGTCGTACTGCCCCTCGCAGAGAGGCCCAAAGTGTGACTGGCTCCGCTGTGCTCACTGTGAGCCGCCTGTGGCAGACACGCCAGAAGCTCGATGACATGACGGTCGGGAATTATTGCACCCCGATGGCGACATTCATCTCGTCCGGGGCCTCGAGAACCTCCCGCGGCTCTGGAGCGTGCCGATTGGCGTATCTCTTACTCGCTGGTGGTGTTCATTGACGCCGACTGAAGGAAGGGGGATCATTTACCGAAAGGCACGCTCACTTCTCATTCACGGACAGACTATTCGAGAACTGAATACGGAGGGTTTAACCCACCGATAGATTCACAGTGCGCATGGTCGTGCTTCGTCGTTCTTCAGAGCGATGATGATTGTCACTTTGCTGTGCACGCGGGAGCATTATTAGCGCCGGATAACGCCTTTGGATACTAACGTAACGTTCCGTGTGTTTCAGATAGATTCACCCAAGCTGAAGTCAGAAAACAAGCAGAGAAAATTTAGCACAATTGTCATATCAATTAGTATCCTTCTGCCCCGAAGACACAAAGCAATCGGCTTGACCGGAATATCCCTCCAATCGAGTATTTTGTCGTCTGACACCGTATGTGCGATACTACGTGCTACTTCTAAAAAGATGGTGCCTGTACCTGGAGGCTATGACACACCAGGGTCGCAAACCATGAGGAGGTGTGTACAAGACAAGTACTGTAACCACCACACCGGAGAAATCTAGGGCAACTTGCGATTGCGCAATTGCGATGCTTCGGCCTGCGCCGGAGCTTGGACAGCGGATGATATGACAAATACGCGGAGAGACCGGACCTCAATGATTTCGTAATGACTCGGTTGTCATAACAAATGCCCGATCACGTCTCAGTGAGTCGCGAGTGTTGAGATCGTAACGAAACAAGAACCGAGCAGCTTATGGAGAGTGTAGAAATCAATCCGTGCCGTTTAGTGACTTACATGCTTGTTTCTGAAAGCTAATGGGTTACAACACGGAACTCAAAATAATAGCACTGTCCCCGTAAACTACGAGATTGGAGAAGGGAGTGGATGGCAGCATTCTCGACATGTCGTGACGTTGGGAACATTCTGGGTGTACAAGTATGAACCTGAGCACAAAAGTAGGCCGGAATTAAACCCGACACCTTGACCTCCGAGTCGTGACCGAAGACGGGGCCCTGGGTACTACTAGTACCACATGCCAGTATACATCTGCCTTAGCCGCACACTACTACGTCTGAACTAAATCCCGAGTTTTCCGAGAACTGAGGTTTCGATGGTGTTCGCATTCGCGTTACTTTGCAACGAGCTGAGACAGGGCGAGTGGATCCGTTTATGTACGTGCCAGTGAGAAACGGTTGCTGGGAACGAGCACGAGATGGCCGTTTCCGTAATTTCGGTGTGACGAAGACAACCTGACTGACCCCCCGAACGTGCCAGTTTCACCACGTGGATCTGGCACGGACAAACCGGTGAATGGTACCAATGGAAACAATGGAAACGAAAGTTTACCACTGTAAGATCCAAAGTGGTGGGAATCCTGCCAAAAAAGGGCAATTGTGTTTCATTTCCCACCAATAAATGGCGATTTTGTGTTCAGTCGATTTTCGAAGGGTGGCTGAAGGTGGGAAAAATCATCCGCTTAGTGGATGATTTTCCTCCCATCTACATGGCAGGTGGTGGGATTGTTTCACTTTCCCACCAATTTCCGCCATCTAAAAATGGCTAAAAATGATGAGAGACTGGTGGAATTTCCACCATTTTGGATCTTATAGTGAGCTTAGTGCTATACTAGTACAGGGCCACGAGGGCAAGCCTAAGAGAGAATATCATGTGATAGTCA
>QFDW01000009.1:2362-13230 GCA_003315895.1 Lactifluus rugatus | reverse complement strand
TAGGTGAGTGTTCCGTATTCTCCTACAAGACAAGGCGACGCACCTGAGGGATAAATGAGAGCAGACGCCATGCTGTCTTCGCATAGGTGTTCAGCTGAAGTGTGGAAGTTGGCTCAGCGAAGGATTAACAAAAGCGACATATTGCGGGCATACTTCTGCGATTGAACTGACGGCATCCATTACCCACTTGACTTTATCAACGGCATGGCTCCACATTTTCACCGCATCCAAAGCTTCCCCAGCACGATCGAGAGTACGTGACACTGACTGGCTGTCTGCTACTGGCCTCACAGAAGTACCGCTCTGAATGGGAAGGTCACGCGTCTGGGATAAAGGAGATTGAGGGGCAGTAACTGCCGTCGGTTGCAGGGTTTCACTGGTTGTTTGAACAGCCCCTTCAGCGGCAGGGCTGCTCGGATCGGCCGTTGTAGGGCTCGGGGGGTCGACTGCCACAGTCGTAGATGAACGAGCGCTTGCTGACATGGTGATCGTTAAGTAGGTTGCGGCTGGCTCTGTTGGATGTCCAGTATGTCTATCAGCAATGCCGAAAACAATATTAAGTTCTATATGTAGGATGCTCAGCCAGACGCATGAGTAAGATTTTTAAGAAAAGACGAACCGTGTTGGGGTTCACAAATAATCTCCCGCGTTCCAACAAGGATGTCTTTCCGCATGGACCGTTTCGCAAACAGAGATATTGTAATACGAGTAAGTCGTTGTACAGCACTGCTGGAGACTGAGTCGTAAATGGGAATAAAGATACGACATTTCGTACAATGCGTCGAGGTTCTCGTTCCATTCCACGTGTTGAGCCACGCTCCGCACAGACAGTGTCTGTTTTTTTCTTTCCCCATCGGTCACGATGACATAAAATCGTCTTTTTTTCCCAAGGAAAGTCTTGAGACGAGGGAGATTGTGCGCTCTGAGGACTAGGAGGGGAAAGAGATATAGAACTTATCAGAGCATAGTCATAAAGATACGTACCAATCACTTGGAGTGGGGAGGATTCAGAGTTTCGTTCTGCTTCACTGACTTGAGCGCTGCTGATATGCGGTATTGTGGAGATTTGAGGAACTGGGCTGTAATCATGGTTAACAATGGGGGCATAGGGATGAGAGACTTGGCATACGAGTTTGGGGTCATCTTGGGTGTTCGTAGCTATAGCCTGAGAAGGGATCCAATTACAAGGAAGTGGCGACTCGGCTGCGTAGGTGCGGTTGAGCCCCACTGTCTGTTTTGGCAACAATTATTCATCAGGAACGACAAGACATGAGGCCTGCACGAGGCCTGCATGAGGCCTGAGGTTGACATGTTCCAGGCATCGTTGAAACACCGCTGCTACTACATAGCAAAAATCTGCTCATATCGTAAACTGTCCAACCCCTTAACTACTAGCCCGGCCTGTCCATAGCTACTGCTACTACATTAAGTTTTCCAGTCCAATAAGTCGGTTGTGAGGGTGAAAGGGTAATAATCGAAGGAAGTGAGACCAGAATGTAAGTCCGATGCTATAAGTACTGTGCATGTGGCCTTGGCTCGAGCGCGGGAATCGCCGCTCGACCTTGCCCCGGCGCTGACGCGCTTGATCGGTGCGCCGCGCAGTGTGTCGATTGTAGGTATATGGCGACGTGGGTACGCCACCTGCTGCTATGTAATGAGTCACAAGAGGCCATGAAACTAAGGTAAAATTGTCAGTCCACAAACATGTGTAAGGGAAAAAGGGGGGGTATAGTAAGTGCCCATGACCCCGCAGTCGCTGACCGCGGGACCCACTCCGAGTCAGTCCTCCGCCTGAGCTGCCGCCGCAAGCTCGGTGTCCTCCCATCCTACCAACATCTCCCCCACATAATTCCGCCACCCGGATCACCTTCAAGTTGTGTAGAAATGATGAGTAGATCTCCTTCACTTTGTTCCGTTTTTCGGTATTGTCTCGTTTGGTCTATGTTGACAGTCTTAGAATATCGATTACAAAGGGTTTTCATGTCAGTAATTGTATTCCCCAACATGTAGAAAGATACAAAAGATGTATGTGGGATTGGGAGCGGCGGAGTGGGCAAGAAGAACACATAGAGGTGTTCTCGACGTTTCATATGGTGTGGTTATTCAGACTGAACAGTAAGAACGTGGGTTTCTATGGATTGGCAGTGTATGAGGGCCCGGGTAAGGGGAAGTCACGGTACTGTGTGGTCTGAGATCTACGCAGTGACGGTAAAGTCAAGTCCGTGACGATTACCCTAGAACCTGGTAAGTTCAGGTGTCCTGCCCTTAAAAGCTCGGAGGGAGATGCCCCAAAACATCATCATTCGTTTTTTTCGCTCTTCTCGCCCCGCATGCCTCCACCTTTCCCGCTGCCACCCGCCTGACTTCGCGTCACCGGGCGACGCCCAAAAATAAATATCATATCACAATGGTCGTGTCACGGTCGTCAGGAAAGCATCATCATGCCCTCGCCGACAAGCTAAACTTCATTGAACTCAATCTATTGCACGTTCTAGTCCAAGGCTAGAAGGTAAGATACAGTACATAGCTAACATGACGCCGTGAAATGTAGACTAAAACGCCTGGTAAAACGTACAGTAACTGACCTCAGCCCTTTTTTAGGAAAGACTGAAGTACGTTAAGGAAAAGGTATCGTACAATATTAATGAATGAGAAGAGTCCGACCACAAAGCGAAAGAAAAAGTTTTTGAAGACAGGCTCGAGAGCCGACGAAATGTACTCCATACGGTCCGCCCATTCAACAGTACCGGCACAGGACGCAACGGCAACGTAACTATGATGCCCCTTTGAGCTGCACCTCCAATGTAGCGGAGTAGTGTGGTCGAGGTTGTATTTTTTAAAAATTCTTTTCGCTCTGTAGGTTCAAGTTTGAAGAATGATGCTTTCCTGCGACATTTTCTTGGACATTTTCCTGGTGTTTGGCACGGTCATGTTGTCGATTGTACGGTCTTGTCAAAGTTGATTACGGCGGCTTACGGCTATCGCCTAACGAGTTTTTTCTCATTTTCGTCATGACCATCGATGTCATCACGCAAGCATGTTCATACCAATTGTCCGACCAAGAATGCCACTTACGGTTTTACGTGCGGCCTTGTCATATGATGCCACCAGCAAGCTCACCAGCTAGGCTGCTTCCACGATCGTGCACAACAAGCGAGCCCAGCCTTCCGCCACAAAAGAGAATGTGAAACCTTCGCGTTTCATCGATGCGCTCAGTTTCATCGTGAAGTGCTTTCGGGCATTCGTTCCACAAGAGCAAAGTTATGGCCGGACGTTCTGCATATGCAAGTGGCAGATCAATGGACCGCCTCATTTAGTTGAATTTATTTAGAGTATAAATAAGTTGCCAAGCTAAGCAGAAACTGCGACTCCTGCATTGATTTGAGCTTGGCTGAAACGGAGCAGGTGAACCATCGGCACCCAAAACATATCCACGTGGGCGCATTTCAAATGCCGCCCGAAACCCCTCTTCGTTTCGATCGAGGGTTATCGTGGTTTCCGTCCGAGTTAAGGACAGCTACGAGGACCTTACACTAATGAGTTATATCGTGTGTCCAAAAAACTGATAACTGCAGGTCAATCACTCATTGAGCAGGCCTCTATATATATGGCTGAGCAAAGTTTGGAAGCAAGCATGGCTGAGGTACCCCGTTCAGTAATAATAAGCTACAGTATCAGAAAAGAGCCTAGGCGCCTGTTCTACTATATACAAGTGATTGCCGCCGCGGTACGTAGCACGCAGCATTGTCATCACCACCACGTGCTGACTAGGTCCCGGCTGGTGAATTACCCGGCAGATAACCGGGCAAGGACCCCATCGGAGAAAACCCACCACCTAGTCCGCAGGCCGCATCGTTTCGAGCACCCGCGCAACTATGTACATTAGTGCCCATTGTATTCCAATTCAATCGGCAAAGGCTCGAAACCTGAAACGCAGCAACGTGCGCGCGAAGCACAGGTTCACTGTTTCAGGATTCGAGTCGGATTTCCTTGGCTGACATTGTAATATGCCCATACCTTGCGTCCACTTGGATTCACTGAAGCTCATGATTTATCAACAGAACGTCTAAAGGTCTTCGATGACTGACTTTGCGTCTTTAAAGGTTTTCCCTACGCGATGATTTTCAAGGAAGTGAGAACCGAAGAATCACTAGTCACACTAACGATGCTTCTTGAAAAAGGACACTGATCCGGGATCATGATGGTGTTAATTTCCGTGATACCCCGGGCGATCGTCATGCGCCCAAATCCGAGTCTTACAGCGACTACTTAAGGATTCTGCTCTTTGTCAGGACACTCGCCCTCCAGTTGTCGCTCACAAGAATGGGATTCCTCCAGGCACCTCTGATTACTCTCTGCGCTCTGATCTCCACCGTCTCGGCTATTCCTATAATCGGCGGAACCACCGTCAAACTTGACCATGGGATATTTACAGGCACGACATCCAACGGTATAAGCAAGTTCCTTGGTATACCGTTTGCGCAACCACCGTGCGTAACGTCACCTTTGCCCTATTGCCTGTTTACTTTGACTGACCTGATGCGCATATACCCAACAAACAGTGTCGGTGACCTGCGTTTCCGTCTCCCCCAAGATCTCGGTCCCTATAATGGCACGTATAATGCTTCCGTGTTCGGTAATCCTTGTCCCCAACAGGCACTCCGGCTGCCAAATGTAACCGGGTTAGCCAACGAGACGTTGGGTTTTCTTAAGAACGCGTCTTTTGCGAGCCCAAACCCGCCCAGTGAAGATTGTATGTAGACAGTTTATTTCAGTCTCATATGGAACATTTCTCATCACACCTTGCAGGTCTAACGCTTAATGTCTTGACACCTTCGGATGTTCAACCGGGTGCGGACCTTCCCGTCGTAGTAGTATGTTCCCAGCTGCCGGCTTCTATAACTTTACCTGACCACACCAACCTACCTAACAGTGGATATACGGAGGTGGGATGAATGCCATACCCTTTTAGATTGTTAAACTTGTCGATTTACCGATTGCTGCTTCTTGTCTCCCAGGTGGTTTCGAAACCGGCTCAGCGGACATGTTTGTTTTCCCTCCCTCATTTCCTCATTTCGCTTTCATTGGATTAACTGAATGGATATTTCTAGTTATAATGGAAGTGCCGTAGTTTCGCGCTCGATTGAACTAGGGGAGCCTGTCATTTATGTAAGCATGAATTATCGGTGTGTAAAACTTGCCGTTCTCGAGTCGAGTCGATCTCACCATTTCTTCAGGCTTTCAGGTACGCACAAGTTGAATTTCTGTTTATGATCCTAGGGCGCCGATCTTGCTTTATAGCATTGGGGTTCCTCGCGAGCCAAGAAGTCAAAGATGCTGGCGTAGGCAATCTCGGGTTGCATGACCGTGCGTACTCCCACCATTAGCTAATGTCAAGGTCTCAGTCCACTGCTTTTCAGAGCGCCTGGCACTCAGTTGGATACAAAAGTACATCTGCGAGTTTGGTGGCGATCCCACGAAAGTCATGATGTGCGCCAATTGAGTTTCCCATGTATTTCGCTAACATGCTGTTTGACATTTGCTAGATGGGGCCAAAGTGCTGGTGCAATCTCGGTGTCACTTCAGATGCTAACAAACGAAGGGAACCCCGATGGCCTGTTCCGCGCCGCTTTCATGCAATCTGGGTCTCCCATTTCAGTTGGTGATATCACTCATGTAAGAGAAAATTCTGTTGCCAACCCTGAGTGTTGAAAGACCTTTGCTCTAGGGTCAGCAATACTATGACGATCTTGTTACTCGCTCTGGATGCTCTGGATCTTCTGATACGCTTTCTTGTTTGCGCACGGTACCTTTTACGACATTGAAAGCTGCGATGGATGCTTCCCCGGGAATCAACGATTTTCAGGCGTGTGATGTAGTTCCGGTGTTTTATTTTGCCGGGGTGATCCGAATCTCGAAGTAGCTGATGGGTTTTTGAACAGTCTGTTTCACTTGCCTGGGAACCTCGCGTTGATGGCGTCTTTTTGAGCGATGATCCCCAAACGCTCGTTCTAGAAGGCAAAGTTGCGGACATACCATTCATCACAGGCGATTGCGATGATGAAGGCACACTGTTTTCCCTTCCGTCAACTAATATCACGTAAATACTTGATCCCGTATTTAGTCGCTGTTCTCACAGCCTGCTTTCAGGACCACTGACGAACTTCACGCATACATCTCCACATTCTTTTTCCCGAAAGCAAGTAGCGCCGAAATCGATGAGCTACTTACGCTGTACCCCCAGGACATCACTCAGGGCTCACCGTTCGACACCGGTGAACAGAATGCACTCACACCACAATTTAAGCGCATTTCTGCGATCATCGGGGACCTTACGTTCCAAGCCCCTCGGCGATTCTTCCTACGTCAGCGCTCGGGAGAGCAGAAGACATGGTCCTATCGTGCGTCGTCTGTGCATATCGTAATTCTGCCGCTTCGTTGTTTAACCATCACCTCTTTCATCCCCTTATAGTTAGTAAGCGTCTGAAGGACCTGCCAGATCTTGGTTCCGTGCATGGATCTGATCTGCAGTATACTTATGGTCCCGGAGAGCTGATGGACTACTTGATTCATTTTGCGACGAATTTGGACCCGAATGGGGGGTCAAGCCCAGGATGGCCCCCATATACCACTGGGTCACCACAGCTAATGACATTGCTCAACCCAACAGGCACGAATATCACGCAAGACACATATCGTGCTGACGCGTTCAACTACCTTACAAATCTCTCCCTTTCCTTTCCGAATTGAAAGGCGTAGATGAGCTGTAGGAACTGGAACTAGAGTTAGACACATGTGCTAACATGACATGAAACGTACTGAAAACCGAAACAGTGACTGTTCTCAGCCCTTTTGGGGAAACGCGGAGGTACGTTAAGGAAAAAGTATTGTACAGTGAATGAGAAGATTCTAAGCACAAGCGAAAGTTGAGAAAATATGTTTCTGAAGAGATAGACTGGGTAAAAGTGGGAGATGTCGTCCGTGATATTTCGGTGCTTCCGGCAGGCCCGGGCCAGTTCCACCAGGCAGCGGACGCACTCCCACTTGGTATGGCACCTCAAGAGCGCATCTTGAGAGAGCGCTGTGGATGGCAGGTGGTTTGACTCGGAGCCATTAAAATTCATCAGCATTTTCACATTTTTCTTGCTTACTTGTAATCCAGAAGAAATGATCCTGTGCAAGATTTTCAGTGAAAGGGGTAGCCAAGTGGAGGCATGCAGAAATCACTGGCAACCACTGAATCAGATGTACAGATTGGATACAATCAAGTTGATAAGCACTAAAGAAAAGAAGGAACTTCAGTGTGAAGATTGGGTGGGAAGGGTGATGGTGGGTTGCTTGTTCCGGCCGCATTTCCTGGCATCGAGTGTTTGGTCAGCCGTGATCCTCTGGCGGGGGCCAAGCAGGGTATTTGCCAACAAAGTTGGCATTTCCTAGTATTCTATATATCTTATAACTACAACTTGAAGTGATACAACGAGAGGGTCGCCATACAGTAGCAGCCTTTTTTGCTGCCTCATAAGACCTTCCATTTCCTGATTTCTGCCTCACAGTACAGTACAGGCACACATGTTGACTGCCATTTATAGATCTACAAGGACGTCTAGTTTGGTATTTGTGACCATGGGATGAGCGACAACACCTCATGATCATCTAGCATAACTCACCTCAATCGACCAGTAGGACGCTGTCCAGCACACTTGACCCTGCATCGACGCCACCCTCATCGACGTCTTCGGCTTTCGTGCGCATCAACCAACCAGCCTGCTCCTCCTTCAGCTCTCGCCCTTCTCCAAAAAGCGCCCAACCAAACACCCCGAGCTCGCTCATCACACGCGCGCTCACTCGTGCTGCGCCAGGCCTGACAAGGTACGCGCCAGCATTGCGCGGAGGGCGAATAAGCTCCATCACAACCCACGCCGCTCGCTCGCTGTGCGGTAGCTGCGCGACAACCGCGGGGATCTTGTCCTTGTATATGTTATTCCCACCTCCCTCACGCTGCGGTTTGAGCACGAGCTCAGAGGCACGCTCCACGGCCTCCTCCACGCCATTGTCTAGGCCCCACATGCGCATCCAGCTGTTGCGCACCGCAGTGGCGCCCTCGGAAGGAGAAAGGAACCGCTCGAGCACGCCTGGGCGCGTGAGAACCTCTTGCACCTTTTTACTACCTGCGAGCTGCAGGGCGAGGCTCGGGCACTGAACAGCGCGCGAACATTCCAAGAGAGTGCGGGTGGCATAATCAACAGATGATGTGTAGTTGGTGGGTGCATATCCAGTACGGTAGTAGACAACCGAGATTTCTACAGGAGCACTGTTGAGACCAGGAGAGATGGGTGCGATCAAAAGAGCGCGGGACGATGAGATTGACGCGGTTGTGCCAAGTTCAGCGAACGTCCGACGCGAAACGCAAATACCATAACTGGGAACTCATGTGAGCTGGGTGAACAGCGCCAAATAAAACATCAGGACATACGACTCGAAGAGTTGATACTCGAGCAAGCGCTGGTCAAAGACGTTGCTTTCGTTGGGCAGCACGACAAAAAGAACATGTGCACTATTACGCAGAGACGAACTACGCAGTCTGAAGGAGGTTTCCGCGAACGTGCACGTACTTTGAGACACCGTATGCTCTATGGGCCTCAGCCAGTCCTTTAGCGAGGCCTTTGAGAGTATCGTTAGGTGGAAGATTCTCCAATGATAAAAGCGGTGAGATGGAAAAGTAGGAAGTTGACTCTACGAGGTAGCTAAGTGGAAGGTGTATTAATAACTAACACTCGGAGAACATCATCAAAGCTACACACCGATGCATCCCAGCTATTTTCTGAGAGAGGCCACCTAAGGCGCACGAGATGGTGTTGAATTCTACTTGTTTAAGGGTGATCGGGTCCTTGGCGGCTGGTTGGTGTAATAAGTAGTCAGAGCGAAAGAGGCCAAGGTGGAGAGGCTGGCAGTCTAATTCAGCGGCACATAACGAAAGAGGACGATGCTCTGCGCACCGGGGGTATTCCTTGGTCTCGAATGCCTTTCCATGCGGACCACAGCGCATAGGTAAACTCATCTACATCGGCGACGCCACCGGGGCCCATGACCTGATCGAGGAAGGCGGTATCGAGCGCGACGCGGACATACAGAGTGTTGTAGGCATGTTGAAGAGTCAATGCTTGGGCAAAGAGGTGGCGGGGGAAGGGCGTAGGAAGGAGAGAGAAAGGGGCGTGTATTGCAGACTCTGGGATAGGTGGTGGATGTTCGCCAGGAGAGACGGGAGGAAGGAAAATGAGAGAGTGAGAAAGGGCAAAGGACGCAGCGAGAAGGGTGAGCTGGTCTAGTTGCTCCGTCGTTATATCTGGTGGCCAGATAGTGAACAAACTCATAACCAGCTTTATGGTGCGCAACAGACAGTCCTCTCGACGGATAAGCGGAGTCTGCTTATATAATGTCCAATATATTTTGACCTTGAACTGTTATCACAAATTATATTAGGACAGTTGAATAATTTGGAGACCCTTACTTATTTCCCAATCTATTTAAACTAAATAGTGATTTCAGCCCGTGTGAAAAATACAATAGGAAATAATTGAAGCTCAGTTAAGCAAGCGACAAGTATTTAATTGTTCGAGTATTTTTATTTAAAATTGTCTGTCCTAATATAATTTGTGATAACAACACTGTAGAGGTCAACTTATCACCCCGCTTACCCATTCCTTCCCGTCGTGATTACTTAGCTGTACCCGCGATTGCGTTAGTGCCTATAGGCTAGTCAGTTGCCTCTTCAACAACGGTAGTTTTTACTCTGAATCTAAGTCATTTTCCTCAAGAGCGTCATCGAAGCCATCGTTGACCCGTCTTGCTTCGCGTTCAGCTGCAACTAGTGGGGCTGCAACTAGTGGGTCAACCACCGGCAAGTTCAAGCGCAGCCGCAGCCGTATCTTCCATCCATCCCCGGCGGCTTCCCAAGCTTGTCTCACCAACCTGCCAGCCTTCCGCCACTGCCCCTGTGCCATCTGTCCCCTACCCTGTACGCTCCGTATGGACCGCACCATCTCTCTCCATTTGTGACCCTGCTCCAGTTTTCTTGACTTTGTGAACTGCTCATTCTATAAGGTACCGTGACGTGATTATTTATGGCTATTTTCACTTGTACACAGAAAGTCGTCTCATTTGCGCTCAGATTGGTGCTTATTGACACCGACGACATGGAGACCATTGCTCTCAAAAGCATGTCAAACCTCCATTCTCGCAGACCATGTTCTGCATGTTGCGGGCATTAGCCCAACCGTGGGGTGCCTTGCCCTACCTACGCCACGCGACACCAACACCACGCTCGCCCGTTTCGCTCAAGGGTCTCACTCTGGGCTTGGCGGCCTCACCTCTATCCTCCACCGCTCCGTCCGCCGCCACTCATTCCTCTTCCCCACCAACACCCCAATCTCATCCCGGCCCATCCTTTGTCGCCTCGGGAGAGTCACCCGTCAAACTCGGTATCTCCAATCTTCAATCCTCTTCCTCCTGATCAACAACGTCCTGCGTTCCAACCCCTCATGTCCAGCCCAGTTCTCAGACTAGTGGCAGCTACCTGCCCACTGCGTCTCGCAAATCTGCTGACTCACAATCCACTTTTTTCATTCCCTCAGGCCTCGGCATTGTCCCAGCAGGACTGTCTGTCGCTACATCCTGGCACAACTTCTGCCTCACATACCCTCCCACCAATCCCTCGGCAATTTTAGTGGAAGATCTGGAGAGTTACTATTCTCAACAGCCACGTCAAATGGACCTCAGAATTGGCCCACTCATCGTCAGGATATGGCCGCTCCGTACACCTATTCTACCTCCTACACCGTGACTTTCCACTGGCACGTGCTTTCTTCATA
>QFDW01000001.1:0-11204 GCA_003315895.1 Lactifluus rugatus | reverse complement strand
CTTTATCCTCCATTCTCCATTTCTTCATCCTCCGGTCGGAGTGCACAACAGATGCGACGTAGTGGCTAATCGCGTCCTTTTGTCCATTCTGGTCATGAAGGGACACACAGTGGGAGGACAAAGGCTCAAGAGTAGGTATGATATCCGCTTCAGGACGACTCGTCATGCAGAGACGAAGAGTTGGGAGGCGTAATCCGACAAGTTCATCTACAAAATTCAGGACGTGATCCCGAGAGGACTCCACGCCTGAGGTATTTGGACATTCGTCCAGCGCATCCACAATAATGTAAGTCATGGGTTGTTCGGGTAATATCAGCATTTCCACCAGACATTGCTTAAGTTCATCATCCCCAGGCTGGCTGGACCCAGAGTCGTGCTTTGAATATAGGCCGGAAAGAATACCGCGACAACGATTGGATTTTGCGCTGAGCTGGGTAAGGAGCGAAGTGAGTAAGCCACGGACGCCCTGCTTTGTGCTATCTCTAAAGTCGAAATAGTAATACGCCATCAGGGCTGACTCGGCATCGCAAATGGCTTTGGCTGCTTCGATGATCATGGAGCTGATCGACGATTTCAATCGACGTTAGGATGATATGATTGGCGCGAGACGTACCACAAGACGCTCTTCCCCGAGCCCGCTATGTGATTGGGTGGCACGCAGCCGTCAGCAGGTGGTATAAGGACGAAAGCCGGACAGCGACGCACGTTTACCATGAACCCAAAGGAGGGATCCTGTCGCTCTCCATTCCTCAAAAATTCCCTGAATGAACCATGTGGAGGTCCCCTTGTGACAACGACCACGCGCAACGATGTGATTTTTTGATGGACCCGGAGGGGAAAGCCAACTGATCATGTCTTTTGTTGATATTTTGCCATCGAAGAGCGCTACAGTTCAGGACGTCAAGCAAGTAGACATGCAAGTGTTGCGCACCGTTGATAGTCCCCTTCGCATTGATTCCTACGACCTCTCGCAGCGTCAGCGCTGCCGCCATCCGAGCCTCCTCGTCGGTCAGTTGGGATAGCCGCTTAAGAACAGTTTCAATTTTGTTCTCTCCTAATAATTTCTTGACGAATTTCTCTGCAGAATGTCCAGACGTGACAAATCTCATATGGAGAATCTGCTTACTGAAACGGCCCTGCCTTATCTCTTTTGTTGCTAGCGAAAGCACGGACAGTACTTCAATCATGATCTGAACGATAATATCGGTCATAGCCGGCGTAAACGGGATGTCGGTATAAATATTGAGGCGTTTGAGAAAATTCCCAACACGTTCGAAGAGCTCAATGAGCGCGTCATAACTTGTACTGACACCGCAAGCTGCCTGATGATTGACCCAGATATAAGGATGATAGAGGTGGAGATAAAGGAGGTAATTACAGTGATGAGGACATCGACCCCGACAAAGATCGCTTTCGCAAGTGGAACCGGTGCCTAAAGGTGGAAACGTTAATTATGTGAGAAAAGGAGGATCCACTGGATGGAGCTCACAAGGACAAGGGCCTCGCCAAGAGTGCCAGAGAACATATGGAGGAACTGGAATACGGGGTTAAGGCAGTTGATCAATTTGCGATGTTCATCCCGATAAGTTTTGAATGCCTTTGCTCTTCCTCGGAGTAGCTCAGAAATAGCATCGGCAGAATCACAACTGTGAAACTCGGGGGCCAAAGGACTTTTTGTGAGATCAACCCCCGTCTGCTCGGCATAGTCGGACAAAGCTTTGGAGATCAACTGAAAGTTAGAAGAGGGAGGTGTCGTGGAGGGCATGGAGCTGGGGCATGGCGTTGACATTGTACTCGACTGCTGAGGTGAATAGTAGGGACTTTGGCGGGGAAGAGTGACTCCCGGACTGCCAGGCTGGGGTGGTAGTTATACTAATATAATACTAGAACACAGCCTCGACTCGGACAGCCATTGATTGGCCAAACGAATCCCAGATCTCACTAGCGGAAATGTGACCCCTGAAATCCCCTGTACCTAGCATGTAAATTTACATGTATTGCACACTGAAATCCCATGTATGTTGTCAAAGAATGTGACAAAGAAATTTGGCAGAATGTGAACTGAAAGGTAATGTAAAGTATGCCAAAATCCCAACGTTTACGGCGACTTGCGGAACTTAGGGCATGGCGAGTTTTTTTTTCTAAATTCGGCCGGCAGACTCAACCAAAGCCACATCCCACAATAAAAGTGATATGGCTCATCTACCAGCAACAGAACACAATTTATATTATTACAAGTAGATAGAGACTTCAAAATAGATTGTAGTCATACAAATTTTGTGAGGGAAGAGTGGTTTTCTGATCTCAAAATGATGAGACTAAGATCCCATGCCACCTGAGCCTACACCGGACTTGACCCGGGGCCTGTGCTTCACGGCCCTACTTCGTTTATAAATAAAGTTGACATGATTTCTGTGGCAAATTGCGAGTGAAAGTGTGAGCACAAATTGGCTGGTCCATTAGTCCGACACTGGTCCCCGGGCCCGGGTATAACTGGCTAAGTAGTTGCTAAGAGTTAGACCTACAGGTGCACACGAAGAATATCCCTGCTGGATATCCCGCGAGGTGTACACGAGAGCAAGAGGTTCGTCGAGTCAATAATAGTGACGGAGCTGTACCCCAAGACATTAACCGTGCATCTCGTCAGTTTCTGTATCCTAAACTCTCACTAGCGATCGGTACTACTCACATCTGCGGAATGAAGTTGCGAGACGAAGTTGACATGGACTTTTAGTCGCCATCGATCTTTGGTCGCCATCTTGAAGTCGGTGTGCGAGAGAAGAAAGAGAGACAAAGTCATAAGCACGACTTAGCACCAGAGCAACAGGTGACCACCTCGAACTTTAACCTTTCGGTGTCGAACTTGGCTTCGCCCCTTGAAAGTTCGTTAGCGTGTGACTTGTACTGAGCTGATAATTGAAGAATCACGCTAACTAACTTCATCACGTGCAAAGTTAAGAGCACATGAACACTGTTCATTGCAAAGTAAAAGTACACAACACGTAAATGATCGAGTGGGGGTTATAGGAGCGCGGAGGGTGGGAGGATAGACCGTAATAGTACAATGACACATGAGACACGCTGAGAAATGTTCGAGAGGCGGAAGGACGCGATACCTGTACAAGGGCCGACCAACATCGAACCGAGTCGTCCAAGACGTACACGACGAGTCGACGAGTATGAGAGGTCTACCTATATATCGAGAACAAACGGCGTTAGTCATGCGCGAAAAGTAAAGTAAAGGAAATAGAACAAGACGAACCTAGACCGCAATCCACCGCATCAGCATCGACAACGAGCTGATAATAGATAGACGAGCAGGACGGGACGGAACGGAAGGGGGGAAGAGCGAGCGTGGAGACGAGATGAGACAAGATGAGACGGACGAGACGACAGAAGAGGGGGAAAGTCCATTGAAGAGCCCGTTGTGCGTCGAGCTCGCCATCTACTGGACGATGTCATAAAGGTAGCAGTCGGGAAAGACCTTCTTAATCTGCTCGTCGAGCCACCAGTACGGGGTCAGGTAGCTGGTGTCGGTCTCTTTAGTCGCGCCGGCACCGCCGGTGATCATGCCGACGATGCCGCCGCCCCTCTCGAGGACGATGGCGCCAGAATCTCCGGGGGCAGAGAAGGCACCCCTCTTCCTGTCGCAAGGCAAGACGGCTACATCGACGGACGTGTGTTCGATGCCATATTCGGTGTAGAGGCGAGTGAACGAGTCCAACCCGTTGACGCGACCTACGGTGGTGCCCGTGGCTAGGCCGTTCTTCACCACGTGGAGGCACTTGTAGCCGTTGGCGTCGAGGTGCTGGGGCGAGCGGATCTCCTTGTCCTTCACGACACCGTAGGCCTGGAGACCGTCGCGCGGGTACTTGTAGCCGGCCCGGTCCTCGGGTCGGGGAAACATGATCTTGCCGTAGTCGGACGGCGAGAGGCCCTCACCTGCGGGGGTAAAGACAATAGTCAGCTAAAACTGCGGGACGATACTGTGGCCAGAGATGGAAAACATACCAATATAGACCTTGTTGCCCCCGAACAAGTCCCAGTCGATCTTTTCCTCGTAGAGTTCGATCAGCGCCCAGTCGCGGGTGAACTGGTGGGGTCCGTCGCTGAGGGTGATGGGTTCGACGTGGAGGTTAAAACCAATGACGCGCTGCTCCGGGGTCGTCCTCAACCTAGTGACGTCGATGTGAAGCTTGTTTATCTTCTCGATCTTCTTCTTCGCACTGTTCACCAGGTCCAGGTACTCCCGGCGCTTGTCGGCCGTCTCCTCATCCTCCTCCTCGCCCTCGGTGGGCCCAGGCAACCTGGCAATATTGTCGTTCCAGATGTCGATCGAGCTAACGAGGTCGCCGATCGCACTCAGCATGCTCGTGACAGCGTGGCTGTAGCCCTTGTCTCCGAGCGCGACGATCTTCTCGGGGGCCTGGTTGTTGCGCCTGCGCGACATGCCCGTGTTGGCGAACGCGGGAGGAGGACAAGCAACGTGGGCGGCGGTGAGGAAGACGGTGCGCTTGTTGGCGCCGCCGAGGCGGAGGTATAGGGCGCCTGTGCCCTCGTAGAACGGCGTCCTCAGCGGCGCGATGGACAGGCCGAGCGTGGGCGTGAAGGGCTTGCGGAGTTCGGAGACGGGGTCGCGTAGGGGGTTGAAGGAGAGCAACTTCGGGCCCGGAGCGGCAGACCGGGTGACGACCGACTCACGGAAGGCGACTTCGATCTTGGGGAAGCCAGCCTGGGCGAGGATCTCCTTGATGGCCTCAGCCGCAGCCACGGCAACGTTGTAGAGGAGGGACTTGGGATAGACCCCGACCCACATAAGGAGTGGGCAGAACGGCTTCACCTCCCCCTCTTCGGCAAAAGCGACGGGGTCGATCGAAGTCCACTTGATGCTCTGGGAGTCGAGGAACTGGTAGATGCTCGTGCCGATAGCGTGCCATTCGTCGGAGATGGGGTGATCGTAGACAGGCCAAGCTTCACGAATGATACGATACGATTCTGGGCCCGTGCGTTCGCGCCAGGCTGGGCCCGACTTGTAGACGCAGGGAGGGTTGCTGGGCAAGCCGTAGAAGTCCTTGTACGCTGCCGGGTAGTTCTTGGTGAGGCGGGACGCGTCAGAGACTTCGATGTCCTTGGTCTCCTTGGTCTCGCCGACGTCGAGCTTGGCCAAGGCAGGGGACATGGGAGAAGAGACCGGCGTGGACGTCGGGGAGACGGGAGGATGATTCGTCTGGATCTCGAAAGTGGCAAGGCACAACTCGAGGAACTCCGGGTCGAGGTTGAGGGACGCGTCAGATGGCACTGGGAAACGAAAGGTCGGTAACGAGGAGAGATTGAAAAAAAAAGGTAAAGGGCTTACTTATAGGATCAGTTGTTTCTTGTAGCAAAGGGGAAAGCAGAGACGATGTCGCTAGTAGACGACATGATAGCTGGACAAGAGGGAATAGAAAGAAAAGACGTCAAGGTAAGTACACGACGAGGACGCACTTGAGAAAAGAAAATGAGAAGATGCTGAGGCAGAGGCAGAGGCAGTCTTTATATATATGAAAACTGGTGACCCTTAGTGTATGGAAGGAAGCGACAAATTACCTTGTTACCTTGCTTGCATTGCAAGGTTCTACGGATCGAAAGTCGACCGGATTTGGACGGTTCCTTCAGGGACCAGGAACATCGGTCACGTGGTCTCTAGATCAACGGACGAGCTGGATTCGGACAGTGGGTCTTTGGATCCGGCTGGCTCTAAGTTATATGGTGTGTGTTAGTGATACACAAAACTGTTTATTGGAATTAATACAAGTCTCTCCTGATAAAAATAAAGCATTGTTCCATATATAAATATATACATCATTTTGCATTCAATCAGGTCTGGGTTATATGATCCATATTTTGTAGCCGTTCATCTTTCAGGTTCAGTTCCATGTCAAAGGCTTTTTGAAATAGTTCATCTTCGAAATCCCACAACAAACGTATTGTGGAGCGTCCTGTGCTTCAAGATAAGGCAACAGAGATATTGAACAGAAATAAAGATCCTGATGGAGGGGAAGTGAGATCGACTATGACATGTGATATGGTTTGGCCTTGTGATCGGTAGTCTGTGAAGGCATATGCAGGAGTAATGGGAAATTGATAGCGCACGATTGTCCGATGTTGTTTCGTTTGGACATCACTAGATATAGGAATTTGCATTCGACTTCTGGAGTAGAAGCTGCACAATATCCAGATGGCCGTATCGTGAAGCTGACATCAATGGGTCCAGTCTTCATTGTCACGGGAGTCCACAGCGTCGCCATTCTGGAGTAGAAGCTGCCCGCAGCACAATATCCAGATGGCCGTGTAGTGAAGCTGAGGTCCAGTCCTTATTGTCACGGGAGTCCACAGCGGCGCCATTCTGGAGTAGAAGCTGCATGATATCCAGATAGCCGGGTCGCGAAGCTGACATCAACGGAGTCCATCCCCTGTCGTCACTGAAGTCCACATCAACACCATACTGTAGCGGTACTTGTCCAACCTCCAGTTCTCCATTCTGTGACGCTGCACAAATTGGGAGCTTATAATTATTCTTTTGCATATTGGCATCTGGGTCCGAATTCAATAAGAATTCCACAATGTCACGACGTCCTCTGTCTGCCCCGAGGTTCAACGGACTCATTTTGCTGTCGTCTAGGGCATTCACATCCGCACCATGCTCAAGCAGCAGCAGGACAATGTCGAAATATCTCTTCACGAGGGCAGCATGCAATGCAGTCCCGTGCGTGCCTCCCGGGGCGTTTATATCCTGCGGACAGCTCGCAATCAGGTGTTCCACAAGGCTTCGGAAACCATACAGCGTTGCATAATACAACCCAGCTGCTCTTGGGTGCATTGGGTGCTCACTCGACATGTGTTCTGCCCAGTCCGAAGGCCGATCGGTGTCATATATCCACACCCATGTCGCGAAGTGTGGTAAGTCCCGGGTCAAACAGGTCCTTCATAAGTTCGTGAATGCTCGACGACACATCCTCGAACTGACCATGCTCGACCCAGTGCTGCGCGGCATAAATAGGAAGTGGAAATTTCTTCATGCCATTTTTATCCACCTGGTCATCTAGTCGGAGCAGAGCGCTGAGGCATGCCTGTGCGAGAATAGTATGTGCAGGCTGGGGAAGAATGTGATAGTGGGAGAGGTCCTCTCGTGCTTGTGCGAGTCGATCCGATGTCAAGAACTCCTTTACGGAGAAATGCGAAAACTCGACGATCCGTGATCCATCGACGTTGACAACCGAGATTAGACTTGAACATGTGAATAAAACTGCTTCCTGAGCATCCTCCAGGCGCCAACCGGAATGATATTCTGGGTGCTTTCCGGCCTCAAAGCGAATCGCAAGAACTTCTGCGAGCTCCTCAACGCGAAGAGGGCGAGCTGCCACAGTTAGATTGAAGGAGCCGATGAGCATATTCTCGATTTGCGGTTTGGATCCCTAGCAGAATACGCTCGTACGTTGTATCCAAGGTCTCGGGTAATTCACGCAGAGCATCACGGAGACTTGCCGGAAAGCATTGCCGCAGCGATTCCAGCTGACAAGCAACCCATCGAAATCTGGTGTGTCTCGCATAAACAACATGCGGGATTGTGTGATGCTGACAACTTACATCCCGTTAGCCTTTTGCACAAGTGTATCAATGGCCAGCTCTTTATCCTCCATTCTCCATTTATTCATCCTCCGATCCGAGTGCACAACAGATTTGATGTAGTCGCTAATCGCCTCCTTTTGTCCGGTCTGATCATGAAGGGATACACAGTGGGAGGACAAAGGTTCAAGAGTAGGTATGATATCTGCTTCGGGACGACTCGTCATGCATAGGCGAAGAGTCGGGAGGCGTAATCCGACAAGTTCTTCTACAAGATTCAGGACATGATCCCGAGGGGACTCCACGCCTGAGGTATTTGGACATTCGTCCAGCGCATCCACAATAATGTAGGTCATGGGCTGTTCGGGCAATATCAACATTTCCACCAGACATTGTTTGAGTTCATGATTGCCAGGCTGCCTTGATCCAAAGCTGTACCTCGAATAAAGGCCGGAAAGAATACTGCGACAACGATTGGATTTTGCGCTGAGCTGGGTAAGGAGCGAAGCGAGCAAGCCACGGACGCCCTGCTTTGTGCTATCTCTGAAGTCGAAATAGTAATACGCCATCAGGGCGGACCCGGCATCGGAAATGGATTCGGCTAGTTGCCAGACACGCAGGGATAGGCGCAATGAGAATCCTAAATACCTTGATAGATTCCTCATGCTGAGCGAGATTTCTGATGCCATCATCAGAGTGCGCCCGCCATGCTCAAAGGCTAAGTCAGATTGAGCGAGGAGATAGACTACAAAGGAAGTGTCATTGTACTCATAACGTGCAACCTTGAGGGTTTCCAGCTTACACTTAGGAAGGGGCATCGCTTTACCTTATTACCCTACATCAATTCTGGAAAAGTAGTCGAGACGATCAGGGGAAGATACGCACGAATGAATAGTTTACAGGACCTCCATGCGATTTTATGCCAACAAGGAGGTACTGCTGGATCTTAACGCTTTAAAATTTGTTGTGGAAAGAAGAGACCATCGGCTGGACGCACTTGTTTAAATGGCCTGGCGCACATCGAGCTTGGAAGCTGATCATGCGCAGCGGTGAAAGCGCCTCAGCATAGTGCCATTTGGAAGGACCTTGCGACTTGAATTGACATGGAAGGCAAATATTCGTGCAAGACATGGGTGAAGACCTAAACTGAAGTAGTCTATGATGACTAAGCAATTGTTACAGCTAGAAGTGATGACTAAGTTAGGTGGGCCACATCATGTTACACTGGCAGATGGACGCGTTTAATTCTAGCCTTGCGGCCTCCTCTTTGTTCCTCCCACGTCCACACTGTTCATAAACCACAATGTCTGAAGACATTTCAAGACCTCCGTCCCCTCTGTCCCATCTCGACTCCCCTAATCTTTTCCCAATGGGCTACTTCAGCTCACGCCCTATGGATCGCCTTGTTCGCGAGGACCGGTCAGAATTCGCCAATGCCTTCACACTGCTGGGTAACTCCCATCCACAATCACCCGTCTGAATGCCTTCATGCCTTACCTTCCTTCTTAGACACACTGGAGACATATTGGGATGCACGCATGGATCTCTTACAGCGCAACATATCAAGGCGCAAGGACAAACTCAAGATGCGTGCCGAAGTCGCCCTTAACGAGATCTTCAAGGGGAAACCCCCAAGTCCTGATGCGCTCGCAGAGAATTTCGAGCGCGAAGTTAACAAGTTGAGGCGCAAGGTTTGTAGCACCATGGTTTGCTGTTGTCATCCCCCTAAGCGTGAATAGGTCTCAACGCGCATGGCTTCACTGAGTGCAGCGTGGCAATCTGCTAAGGTAGTCCGTACCCGTGAGAAGATTAGCTTCTTCTTCGGTGTCATGGACCTAGTATTCTCTGCACTGCTTTTCGGTTTAGCCCCGGAGTAAGTTATCGACTCGCCCTCTGTGCATTTGTTCATGACCTCTTCAGATATGTCCACATCTCATATACCCTGCAGTCACTCTGCCTCTTACCTTATCGCTTCTATGTTTACAAGAAGCTAAAATGGCACTATTTTCTCTTTGACTTATGTTACTATGTAAACATTCTAAACTTTGTATTCCTATGGCTCCTCCCTCAGTCGCCCTCCTTGTTCGTCGCATGCTACTGTCTCAGCCACGGTTCCGTCGCGAGCGCGGTTATCACATGGAGGAATAGTCTTGTATTTCACGATGCGGACAAGGTGACCAGCCTATTCATACATGTGTACCCGGCCTTTACATTCACGGTGATCCGGTGTGTTATGTGCTCCTTCTTTGCAATTCCTCTGACTTTCTTTGCCAGGCATTTCTACCCTGGCTCTGAGGAACGCTTCCCTGCATTAAAAGAACTCCCTCATTTACACCCGTGGCGAGCGCTTCTACTCAGCAGCATCATCTGTGAGTGTAGATCCGATGTCACTTATCTGACCATTTCTGACACTTTTCGGGAGACCTTATATGGCAGTTTCTATACTGGAAGGTTCGATCTTGAATCTCTTTGAGGCATTCAGTGCGCTCACCAGAGCTATAGTTTGTATACGTCAATCGTCGTAAGAAAGTCGAGTCTGGACAACGCGCCACATCATTGTACTGGTTGATTAGCAAGCCTGGTCTGATCGCGAACGCGCTCTCCAAGGTAAGGCCGGAACACAGGACATTATACTTCATGCTGGGGCAGTTTGGTGAGCGCAACTAAAGCTTGGTGTGATGCTTCACTGTCGTACTAACAACGCAACCTTTGTCAAGTCTATTCTGTTCTCACTGGTGTTCCCCCTGCCTTTGTTCTCTACGACTCGCCATTCTGGTCTGGCGCGTACCTCTTAATCATACTGAGTGTGAGCGTGTGGAACGGAGGAGGATTTTACATTGAAGTTTTTGGACGAAAGTACGTGCATGGGTTGGCATCGCATGTACTTATATTCCTGACGATGGCCAGGTTTGAACGTGAGCTGGAAGCCCTACGCAAAGAGCTTGTGGAGGCACAGACCAAATCTCAGCACTCAAGTCCCACAATGGAACCGTCCGAGGCAGAATCAGAGCCAGTGTCGCCGCTACTCGACAACCGGCTGCTTGATGGCGAGACAGGCACAGAGCCTGAGATGGCGGCACCTGCCGATGGGGATCTTTCATCGCAATGGGAGGAAACGAAGAAGGATAAGTAATTGTATTCCCGGGCTAGTATGCATTTGACGACACACCATCGTAACGATTCCAGGCTGATAATTATGCTGAGATAGTTTTTTCCTCATGGCTTATTAATAAGTATCATCCATAGCAATTCTTATAGAGCAGTAGTAGTGTCTTATTCAATGAACGATACCTTTTGACTGACTTGAGCGACGAGGCTCGTCGCTGTAACTATACTCACTCAACCGGACTTGCAAATGGTGTAGCATACTGTGTACTAGTATCGGCGTCCCGGACTGCAGTGCGTCCAAGTACCAACGACCTGACCATCAAGTCCATCCATCCCCCGTTTCTCTGCCTTTATGAACGACCCAATTACAGTTCACTCACTCTCTCACATAACCCAACATCAAGTCCAACCCTCGGATTTTGCCACTGATACGCAAGACACTATCCTTCTTTCTCGAGGCCGTGCAATTGCCCATGCTTCCTGTGGGACCA